>JAOVVB010105973.1:0-12917 GCA_028570985.1 Heterobranchus longifilis | reverse complement strand
AAAGTAAGGCTGCGGAAATATTAAAGACATTGCGTACATTTAAACTGTTGTGTTATCTTCTTGGGGGGGGGGGCTTCTTTAGGTGGCTGATAATGTCTAATATGTTTTTCTCATGTTCCTGTGAACATGTGCAGAGCTTGGGTGCGTGTCTGATTCTCAGCCGACGGCCGTCGTATGAAGGTAAAACACTAACTATGCACAACTACCTCATACAACCCTGCTTCAAAACCTCCAAACTTTTAATAGCACGAGGCTACAAATTGATATACACAATAATAAGAGCAATAGCCCCATGTTTCTATTTATGATGTAGGACATTTGAGCCAGAATGAGCCTCCTTTATAAAAATATGTTTGTAATACTGTTTGATTTGAGCACACGTGTCGTCCAAGGACAGCTTGTATTCTTACTGGAGTGTCTGTGTGGAACATTATGTACCGCTGCTGCTGCCGTGCCCGTCGCAGCTCTCAGACTAACGGCTTTAAATCTCTTCTGAGCGGCGAAGTCTTCGACGTAATCGATCCAGATCATGTGGAGCGTTAATGTGACCCATCTGAGGCTCACAGAAGTCCTGCAAAACACATCGGGGTGTAGTTTAAACAGGATGATGCTTGTGTTGGTTTTACTGCTTCATATATTCATATGAGCTAATGATGATGATTGATGCCAGTGTCTCTATCTGAAAGAGAGATTTCTGCCATTCAAAACTCTCTTTAAAACTCTCAGCTGCTCGACAATAAAAGACTGATTAATGTGACACACTGACAAAACTCAAAATTGATTTATTATAAGTTGAGGAGACCACGCCTCGTTCTCATTCAGTTTCCTGTGCCAGTTAGCAGCCTCTTTTCTCTCATTTTGTCTCAATTCTCACATCCCTTCCACCCAAAGTAATTTTTAAGCCTCCGCACCAGTGACAGCCATGGCTGACGGCTTCATGTTTTCAGGTAGCCCACATGTTCGTCCGTCCGTATTTTAGAATCGTACAGATTTCAGTTTGTCAGATTCTCGTGATGTCTCAGGACCGCCTTGAGGGAATTTCTTCACATTTGGCACAAACGTCCACTTGGACTCGAGGATGCACTGATTTGATTTTGGAGGTCAAAGGTCAAGGTCACTGTGACCTCACAAAACCAACAAGTCCTCCCAATCATATGACCACATGAGTCGTACGACCTGTACAAGCATTTCCTGAAATACGACCCATAGGAGTGTTTTCCATCCTCATACCTGAACATAACAGTCATGGTTTTAAACATGTCGTTAACGTTGTGAAATGGCCACAGTTTGGTTAGGGTTAGAATAAGATCCTGGTTTTGGATTATAAACAGTTTATTTGTTAGGTTACTTCACTTGGTGCCTGCAGTACGTACACGACATTATTACATACATGATGCAAAATGTGACATAGTTCCGGTTGTTAAGATAAGTTAAAAATAACTTGTGTTTGCTTTCATTTAGTTTGACTCATCCACCACCCCTCCCACCGGCCCGAAACGGTCTTTCTCGCTCTAAATCATGGATGTATTATAAGACCTGGATACCGGATCCCAAAATCCAGACATAATACATTTTTAAATCGCTTTTCTCAGCTCGAGGAAGGTTTTTACAAATATAAAAAGTCCACAGATTAAAAATTCAGAACAGAAAGAGTCATAATGGACCTTGTTAGCAGTAGAGGTGTCCTGTGAACAGTTTTACAGACGTCTCTTTTACAGTGGTGGTCTATGGAGAAAAAGCTTTCTGGGCTCCAGGGGGATTTTTCGGCACCGTATCCAGGTTTTATTATACACCCATGCTCTAAATATTAAATTACATGACTTCCTGCTTTGCTCCCATCATCACTGCTACAGCCACGAGAGGGCGCCGCCTCACAATAAAACGTAAATAAGGGTCGTAATTGCTGCTTGTACAAACGGCAAGTGGTGTCTTTTTTTCTGTGGAAGACAGTCTCCACAAAACACATTTTTGACCATAACTCAAGAATTCCTGCACTTATTATGACAGAATTTCACACAAATGTCTAACAGGATAAAATGATGACATCAACCATGTCAACTTCACTGTGACATCATAACTGTGACATCATCTGGCCAACGCCAGAACAGAAGGGGAGACGTTTGGTCGGACACTAATCTTGAAACTGTGCTGATTGTTTAGATCTTCAGTGCTGCCGGGTTGAACATGTGTGTGAAGTATCCATGTTTTGCCAAAAAATACACTTAATACCTTTTATTAAATTCCTTCAAAGTCTTCACTACATATATTATGAGTCTGGACAGACGTGAACGTAACTGATGTTTCTTTCCTCTTCCTCTCTAATCGCAGGAACCACGGCTGTTTCACTCTCGATTCTTCATAAACAACATTTTTCACTCTTCAACCTCCAGTTTCCTTTATCTCATTCCCTCCTGACCCTCATCCAGCCCTCTACCTAACGGTACGTCATTTCTCTCTACTCATTTGCATATATAAGTGGCATTGTCTTTGTTAATAAAACCAATTACGGTGCTTTTTTTTTTAAAGGACACTGTGTGACTTAAAGTCCTTGTTTTACAAAGTGATAAACACTATTACAGCCTGAAATCCTCTCTAGATGAATAATTATTTCTGCTTACAGAGGATTTATATGTCAATTTAAAAATGAAAGCCCCCATATGACCCAGATTTCTTTTTTTTATGATAAGCTAGTGATGCAGATCAGGGTCACTATGATAAAACTCTCATCTGGGGTTTTATGCGTACATTCATATGCTGTGTGGATATGAGGTGGTATTAACACTCACAGTGTGACGATGCTGCTGCTGAGCCTCCCATATATGAAAACAACATCATACTCATAACAAAAACATGATGCACTTTACACCAACCTGGAATCCCCCATTGAAAATCTGAGGGGTCACCAGATACATTATGACATGAGGATATGCAGGGTAAAAATCTATGTATCATATGGAAAATGTTTAATAAACACAGCATTAGTTTTTTCAGAAATACTGATTTGACTATTGATAAAAGTGTGATAAAAGTTGTACTGTCAGATACTTGCCCAAAGTATGTTCATACCAATAAATAAATAAATAAATAAATAAGTTAAGTTGATATGCTATAGAGCACCTTTCTAGTTTAGACTTCACAAAGTTCTTCACAATAAAAGACAAAAGAAAGAGACTATAAAAATTAATTAAACTGAACAAAGGCAATTATAATCCGTTTAAAGGTTTCCATCCAATTTCATGTCACAATTATCCAGGACAAAATAATTGTGATTCACAATATTATCCCGATAATCAACACAATATGCGTATGACTTTTCTCGAACTATTTCAACAGCTTTTTTCTTATAAAATTGAATTTCTTTCCTGAAACATTTTTCTTGAGACTTTTTTCTCATAAAATTGTGACGTTTTTCTCAAAGCATTACATCTTTTTTCTCGAAAAACATTACGACTTTTTTCCTCATAAAATTGCGACTTTTTCTCTTAACATTACAAATATTTTTAAGAAACATTACAAGGTTTTTTTGAAGAAACTAATATTTTTATTGCATCACTGATAGGACACTGTAGTAAACTGCAGTCAATTCATGAGGATGTCCACGATTATCCTGATAATGGAAATTCACCACTATCAACTTATTGTGTTTTTCAATCCACGATAAAATTGATTATTGTCCCGCCCCTAGTCTACAGACCTCAAAAAAAGAGACTGTTCCCAAAGTTTTGGAGCTATGACCTCAAATGAATATTTGTCTTTCATTTAAAGACAAGGATGATGATAATTTAACAAAACAACCTGAACTCAAGGTCCATTTTCTTGGCTTTTTCCGGTGGTGTCAGCAGTATCACACAGCCTTATCAGTGGGCAGCCTTTGCTCAGTTGCCATGGCGACGCTCTGTTGACATAAAGAGCTCAGCAGTATGATGTCATCCAGCTTTTGTAGGACTTATTGTTCGTGTCGGCCAGTGAGTGCACCTTGAGTTGGGATTGTTAATACACTCTGAGAAATAAAGGTGCTAACTAGAACCATGTTGGGTTCTTCGAGAACCCTTTCAGGGGGTTCTACCTGGAACCCAACATAAAATGTTCTACCTAGAACCATCTGTGGAAGGTTCAACCCAGAACGCCTTGTAAGATCTGCATCAGTCGTAATGTTTCGAGAAAAGTGAAAAATGTTTACAGAAAAAAGTTGTAATGTTTTGAGAAAAGAGTTGTAAGGTTTCGAGAAAGAAAGGCGTAATTTCTCCAGAAAAAAAGTAGGAATGTTTACAGAAAAAAAGTTGTAATTTCTCAGGAAAGAAATTGTAATGTTTCGAGAAAAAAGTCGTAATGTTTCAAGAAAAACCTTTTCTAGCTAGCATGCTATCGTTAACAGATATTAAACCTGACCTCACCTCCAGGTCTCTGCGGAATAAACAACCCGTGTTGACCTCAAACATAACAAACATTGTCTCATCCAGACTCGTTTAACCTTCTGCTTTTGTTTTTTCTCACTGCAAAACATTTTAATCCAGCAAGTTGTCACAAGACGTCTTTCTCCGTTCTGTTTACATTTGCTTCTGCATGAGGTGATGTGAGAGAGGTGACGTGAGGCGATGCATTCATGCCTCTAGCACAATGATCTTGATGAATATCCTGTCGTGTGTGATGCTCCATTATTTTCAAATGCTGCAGTGTGTTCATGTTAGAGATCACAGAGAAGATCATCTGAGAAGATTCTCCGTGTGTGTGATGCAACTCTTTTAAAACTCCTGTAGTCTGAGCACATCTTAAGGGTGCTAAAAAGAACCCACCCAGGGGGTTCTACTAAAGGAACCCCTTTATATTCCAAGGGTTTCATCTAGAACCCATCCAAGGGGTTCTACCAAAACCCTTTTATATTCCATGGGTTTCATCTAGAACCCATCCAGGGGGTTCTACCTAGAACCCTTTTGTATTCTAGGGTTTTCATAGATCCCACCCAGGGGGCTCTATATGAGTTTCACCTATAACCCTCTTGTCTTCTGAGGGTTCTACGAAGAACCAAACCCTTCTTTTGGTTTAACACGTTAGCCGTCCTTACAAAGAACCCTTGCTTCCAAAAAGGGTTCTTTGGGTGAAAATGGTTCTTAATGGAACTCCTTAGTCCTACAAAGAACCCTTGAAAACCCCTTTCTTCAACAAAGGGGTTCTTCAGAAGCAAGTGGTTCTGGGTAGAACCTCAGCCCTTCAGGAAAAACCCTTATTTCTGAGCGTGTACTATTTCCAAGGTAAAGAATGAAGTTTCGTTCTCAAGGATTACTTCATATTACTTCATCATTTTCATTATGTCTTATGTCTTTCCTTCTCTGTGTTGTCATCGTCAACATTTTTTCTGCATTTCTCTCCGTCGTCGTTATTCAGGGTGGAGGAAGGTACAGTGATGTTAACCCCGTAACATCCACCTCCCCATGGAGACCGCATATCTTTTTACTCTGCCTGGATTCTTTTCACGATAGAGAAGTCAAAATGATCAAAATGACAGAAAACACAGGAGTCTAATCTGTAGTTATATGAAATGCTCATATTTCCACCTGACTGTCTGAGAAACTATCTGCACGTCTAACCAGATCAAACTGCCTTTCTCCTCATATCTGACAGCCCATTGATTCCTCGCTGCCTGCTGGTCTTGTCAACAGGAAATACGTCACATTGATGGATAATTCTGTTTGTTTTTTTTGTTGTTGTTTTTTTTTGCTGTGTTTACATGGATAGATTACCACATGAGCAAAGTGGGTGCATGCCCAGGGCCCTGCAGCTAATGGGATTTATTATCTTTATTTATGTGTGTAAAGTATTTTTTTCTTTTTAAAATATTGGGAGTCAAAGTAATTTTGAAAATATAGTATGATTTATAAAAATAAAAAAAAACCTTCTGTAAATTATTCAATTAAATCACGTGATGTCGCTGCCAACATGGAGAAACAAAAAAAGACTTCTGAAAACAATGCTCGATTGTGATCATTTGCTGGTCATTTATGTTTTCTTTCATGGTTTGTTGTTGGTGGTTTTATTTAAATTAAGTCGTGTGTTTTGACTCCTAAAGATGCAGCTGTACATGGCATGTACATGTATAGAATTTTTAAAAAAATGTAAAAGTTGCTGCGTAGTTGTGGGTTTGTCATGAGCTCTTGTGTGACCAAATGTTGTGTGTTAGGATGTGTAGGGAGGGGTCCGTTTGTGTCCAGGGCCCGCGGTCATGATCATCTGTGCGTGTGTGTAAACAAACTTGTTTACAACCTGCCTGGCTGATTGTCTCATTTCTTGACAGACTTCCAATGTTGCTGTGCTCCCAGTTAGTTTGGTGACAATGTTATTATAACTGACAGAAATGATGATATGTAATAAAGCTAGAATTACCCTTCAGGGAGACTAAAGAAAGCATTTCATTCGACCTTTTTCAGTGATGAAATCACCATCATTCCTCAGTTCTTTATCATCGTGACAACATCATTTTTCATTGTTTTTTTTTTCTTAATTTTTTTTCTCTTTCGTTCTTCCTCTTCTTGACTCACATGCTGCAAATATGCGGGAAACGAGAAGTGAGTTGACTGATTCATTTTTTCACATTGTGACCTGAAACTGAAGTTTCAGGTCACAAAAAAAAACGACTAACGATTAGTGATCTAGCAAACCGTGAGACAGTTTTTAAATGACTGGCCATCCGGCCCTGTCTGTCTCTTACTGTTTACCTCGCGTGCATGTTGTGTTTACGTCACAGGCCTCGCTGTAGCCGACTGTTGTCTGTAAAATGAAAGTTTTGAGTGTCACAACCCCCACAAAAATGACAACATTTTCCGCTTCTGACACTTTTTTGCAGAGGCACCGTCCAGGACGATGATGATTGGTTTAAAGAAATACAAACTTTTTTTCCCCACTATCCAGGAGTGAATGCAGAGTGAGTGCATTCAATCCAGACTTTCCTCCAGCAGTTTAATAGTAGCGACGGTGACGTAGGACAGAAAAATGCGACTGTTGGTGTAGTTGGTTTATAGTTAGCTTTTTACTTCTGCTGATTGCATTTTACGCTCCTAAAAACATAAAAGTGGTGTTCATGTGGAGAGATTATCTCGCCAGACAAAACGTGTAAGTATAATAATGATCCAAAAAAGGGTTTTTGTCGAGGTAACCAGCGCAATGCTGGCCTGCAAAAATACATCATCCCTGAAATGTAAACAGAAGATGTAAACGGAGTGTAACAATTCTGCCTGGAATCGTGTCGGTGACACGGATCTTAACAATAAACACACGGATGGTGATGAAAACCTGAGCAGCCAGAAAAACCAGATCGACATCACCGTCGTCATTGTGTTTCAGGGTGTAGTTAACTGACGGTCATCTGACAGGAAGCCACCGACGATGATGAAGAGGCCCCCGGGCTGTAAACACTACCTGCTGCTCTCGGTGTTATTCAGCAGCGGTGTGTGGCCCCAGCTGCTGCGGTGACGTTGCGTAACTCTTTTATTATCCCTCTCTGAATCAGTGCCAGGTCATGTTGGGAAGGAAGGATGTGATTCAGAATTGTGTCGTAATCCACAGGAAGTGGTACAACCCTGGACGCTGCTCGCATGTATGTGTGTGTGAGTTTGTTTGTTTGTTTGTTTGAATGTGTGTGTGTGTGTGTGTGTCTCTCACTGTAAGCATGAGATTAGCGGCAGCAAGCCAGACTGGCGCAGGGTTGTACCAACATCCAAAGCCAATCCAAAGGATTGACCCCGTGAACTGCGTGGCCTAATATAGACCAATAGGCCTTTAATTTGGAAATAAGATGTGAGTGAGGAGAGGTTTGTGTGTTAATCAGCAACTCTAAACCTTCAATAACTCCAGAACAAAGAGAGCAGGACAACTAAGTACACTTTCAACGTGTTTATTACAAATATTCACACCATTAATCCAATCACACATGTAAAAAAGCAGCTTGGAATGTGAGGTAATATTATTTCTTTTCACAGAGAAATAAAAACACAGAAAGTTTACATTACTGGGCTTCCAACACCGTGTGGACAGCCTGTTTTTTTTTCTCTCTCAAAGCACCATGTGAACACAGGACAGTCCCCTTTAGCAGTAGTATTGATTTATCAAAGTCCACAGCAGCAGTTGTGTGTGTGTGTGTGTAAATGTGTGTGTTGTACTGTCCTTCCTCTCTCAGTGTTTGATATCCCGGTATAAAGGCAGGAAATTCCCTGAAGTCTCAGCTCTCGTGTGTGTTGCTTCACTCCTTGTGTGACTGACTCATATCACTCTCTGCTGATTCACACATACACACACTTTGAGTCAGCGACAGTCACTTGTTTGGACTCATTTTTACTGAAGGTGAATCACAAAGCAACCCTTCAGTTTCTTCCTCAAACTTTCCAGTTCGTATCTCCCCCTTTAGGCCAGTTTCTTCTCCTTCTCTGCTTGTTCGGGGCTTCACCACCGGGCCCGGCAGGCACACTCAGATCGACCGGAGATCTCGCACCATGGTCCCGGTAATCCCTCTGTCCCGGGACGGCCGATGTAGGTCAGCTCCTTGGTGCGCAAAAGGGAGGGGGGTCAAACCACCCTTGTAGGTTAAGTTCACTCCAAAGTCCCATTGGAGGCTATGTTGACCCTCCATCTGTTCAGAAGGCAGGTATAACCCGATTTAGAGACAAAGCGGTGAGGGAGTCCCCGGCCCCGGCGCGACAGCTGCCGAGCGGGGCCGCATACCTCTCCTCCCCGGGCTCCAGCCTCGCCCTCTTGCTGGGAAGGAAGTCAGGCGCCGCCGACGCCTTGCCCCGGCGTTTCCTGGACTGGCGCGTCGGGCTCATGTTCTCTTTGTCCTCTGTGATTTCTTCATCACAGCCGTCGTCCTCGCTGTCCGGCTCCTCGGAGACCGGCTCGGTGGAGACCGGAGCCGACTGGGGCTCAGGCTGTGGCTCGGGCAGCTCGGGTTGTTCCGCCGGGCTGGAGCTGGTCTCCATCGGCTCCTCCGATGTCGCGCCGTACGGCCCCTCGCTCTCCCGGGAGGAGTGATAGATGTCCCGGGCAGACCGCATGACCAGGGAGAGCAGGAGGCTCCGGTGGAGTCTCAGTCCGCCTCTCTGGGTCCTGGACGCGTACAGCTTGCTTATCGACACGGCCAGGATCCGCCTGGCTTCGACGTTCACTTCCATAGCGGTTGTGGCATTCATTGTTCTTTTGTTTTCTTATGCGTAATTACGCACGGTTGTTTTTGGCACTTTCACCAAAAGCCTCAACAAAAGCAGACGAGCTTTATCTGTCCTGAGTTTAGACTTTGTTTTTTTAGTTTCTAATCTGTCTTATAGCTGTCGCAGCTGTTCACCAGTTGTTGTACTCAGAGAAATGAGAGCGCACAAGTAGCAGGGTGGCGTTTTATTTCCTCTTTGACGTAACATGGACTTCATTCCTCAGTAAGTGACAAAGAGGCGCCGCCCACACCTGCTATAGCTGCAGCGCGCGCGCGCGCGCGCGCACACACACACACTCACACACACACACACACACACACCATCTGTTCCGTCTACCGTTTTTCTCACAGTTGATCTCTTTTATTATTTAGATTTCTGCTTCTGCTGGAAGTCATTTCTCGCTACTGCAGCCTGTTAGATAAAAGTCTAATTTAGTCAGTTTAATCCTGAAATGTTATATTCTATATTAACATATTTCCCTCAATGTCAGCCTCTTTTTATTAGCTTTTTTTTTTTTCAGAATTCAGAATTCAGAATTGTTTTATTGCCACGTATACAAGTATACAAGGAATTTGTTTTGGTGATGATACGGTGCATAAACAAGAACACAAAAAACACAGAAGTATATATATTTACAGTAAAAATGAAAATCTTAGTGTCAAAATTAAGAATAACACAAACTCCAACACAAAACGGGAGTGTGCGAGTATGGGCTGAAGTGTAGACGTGACAGCTTTGTTTGATCAATTGTTACTGTATAATTCTCGGGTTTATCAGTGTATGAACGACACTGCAGACTGGATTCTCTACTTACAGTGACAAACAGACTGACAGCTTTATATACGCGTGGTGTATGAAATGTCTGTATCCTCACTGCGCTGCATTTTTATAAACTATGATAATCAAAACTTTGTTTGTTCGGAACACAGTTCCACTCGCTGACCGGAGCACAGCAGCCTTCAGTGGTGTTGATAGGCTATTACTTGTGACGTGTAGCCAATCAGATGGTGCTGTGGGCGGGACATTGAGTGAGACTACAGAGTGGTGACTGCAGACAGAGAGAGGCCGGCTGCACCAGAGCCAAAGTAGCAAATTCCTTGATTCATTTATTTGATAGGGAATCAGATAAAAAAAAGAACGGTCACAGCTGATAATCATCCATGCTTAATAGGTGAAGACTTGGGCAGCGTTAAGCCCCCGATGCAGCGATGGTGCCATTGCAAAATAGATAGCAGAGATAGCAGAAGTGGAGGAGAATGCCTGACATCCGACAACACGTGACAAACGCGCCGGATGTCAGGCTTTATCCTCGCACTGTACATCCAATAAATCAGTCTATATTATTACTGACACTCCTATTAACAAATCTGAACTTACATTTAAAGGACATTTTTTAGTTAGTTATGTTATCTCTTATAATATTATAATAAGATGTTTGCCTGACAAGGACCACAGAGCCAAGTCATTAGTTACCCATGTTCTGTGCTGGGCGGTATGACCAAAAATTTGCATCATGGTATTTTTTAAGATTGTGGCAGTTTCACGGTATATCACTGTATTTTTTTTTTTTTGCATGACTGGGCCTTATTATAGGTTTATAGTGGCTTATTCTGTCATGATGAGTACATAGAATATAAAAACATGCCCTTTGGTGGTGTAATTTTGTAAATGTACAATTATTAGTGTTACAAATTGTTTGTGTCACAGCATGTTGTGTGCCATGGTGTTTTGCCCTGTTAAAGAGAGTTAGTTGTGGGTTATTCATTGTTGAGTTAAAAGTTATAACCATTAGTAAGCAGTTAATAGGGTTGCTGCCCATTGAAGAGTTACAGCAATTGTTTCAGCTATGCACTGGTATGGCACTACATGAAAAATTCATATCATACAGAAAACGTACCGCCCAGCACTAACCCATGTTCATATGCATTGCTACTTCTCTGCAACTTAACCAACTATATCTTTCAAAATTAACCTCAGGTTCTCCACGTCTCTGCAATCAAAATTCAAATACTTGAGAATATTTGCATGAACGAGACATGCCTTGGTGGCTGAGGTTGTGTTCAGCGGTCACAATATCTTTTCAAGGGTCTTTAAAACATATTTTCATGGCAGCTCCCATCCGTGAGCCGCTTTCATTTGTGAGTCAGCGGAGCTAAGAATCGCCTGCAGCGAGCTCCTCAAGGTGATTCAGTCTGGGAATGTCTTTGAACCTCCCTGAAGCTACGCCTGCCTGCACAAAAGATCAATGCGTCTGCGAAAAATTCAAGCGCAGTTGAGTTTACCCCCCCCCCCCCCCTTCTACTCATCAAAGATGAGCTTGAATTAGGTGCAATTAAGGTATTTCCACAGACACCATAAAACAAAAACCACATGATAGAAGAGCCATGGCTTCACCATTTCCAATAATCGCCCACCAACTTCACACATTGTCACTCAGCAGCAACAAGGTCAAAGATGTGAAGCTGACCTGTTTAAAAAAAAAAAAAAATGTACATGCCAATCACGACAACAGTAAAATCCCACTCAGGGGCTGTGAAACAAAGTCATTTAAACGCTGAAAGCTATGGACCCCCTCCTCCGTTTCCCCTTTTGATAATGATATCAGTAATAGAGTCTTTTGTTTGATAATGAGAGCTGCTATTTCTGATAGAGAATAATAATACATGGCTATTACAGTTTCATCTGTTGGGATTGAATGAATAACAATGCTTTGTGCAATATTCAGCGTCGCACTAAAACACACACATTCTGTACGTCTGTAATTGTGGGGTTGATGTTGAAGTGGCCGGCCACCTCGGTCAGGCAACACGGAGAGGAAACCAAAGGTCCTTGGAGTTATTGTTACCGGCGTAACAATGAAGTCGATTTGGAGTGTTAATCATACGCTTTAGTCCGGCAGTAAAGTCCTGGCTGTGTTCACCCTTTGATGAGACTGTTTTGATGCTAATTGTACAGTGGAATAATAATTAAGTTAATGACATGGACATTTAAGAGAACATGTTTGTGGTTCTGAGAAAGACTGGCACTCGTAATGAGCGACTCAGTCCTCGCTGTTTACAAAAGTTTGGAGAGGTCGAGATCACAATTCGCTGTGATAATTGCAGTGTGAATCTTGCAATAAGTGAGGGAAATCAAAGTTTTAGCACCCATTGAATGAGAAAGATTCTGACAGTAAATTCTAGTTTTACATCCAAATTCGAAAAGTTGAAGCACCACCAGTTTTACGCTGCAGCCTGTGCGAGGGAAAAACCGAAAGACGAAAAACTCTGCAACAAATTGACAACTTTCTGCCGCTCCCGCTGCCTGCCAACTTCGGTGACTCCAGCTGCAACTGCCAAAACACTGATTCACAATCTGACAAAACTGGATGGTGACAAAAAGCACATTCTTAACTCAAAACACGGTGCCGATGCTTGAGATAGAATTTCTCTCCTTTGTGGGATGGATGATAATAGGTGAAAACAAAGAAGCGGGGTGTAAAATGCTTCAGCTGAGCGTGATTACAGCTGTGGCCGTCATTAGGCAGCCTCTTTAATGTAATTGATGGAGTGGATTCTCATAGCAGACCTCAATAGACTGGGCAGGGTCTCCTCGTTTATTTGGACTCATCTGCATTTGGTCTGTGTGTGTGTGTGTTGTGTGTGTGTGTGTGTGTGTGTGTGTGCGTGGGTGTGTGTGTGTGTGTGTGTGTGTGTGTGTTTATGTGTGTGTGTGTGTTTATGTGGG
>JAOVVB010105963.1:0-12917 GCA_028570985.1 Heterobranchus longifilis | reverse complement strand
AACATTTTTTGTCACAGTTTTTGCTAATGAAATTAACAGTGCTTTCAGGAGGGGCGGGGCGGGGGGGCAGTGGAGAACGTAGATGTCCGAGGAAAGTTTCCTGCTCGTTGGTTAATGATCGGTTAAACGATGATCGGCTAGCGTTCAGAAAAAAACCCAAAAAACTAGCATCCCTAATTCGGTGTCATATTTGCCTTTTGCCATGTTTACAAATGCTCGAATGTGCATGTTACTGTCATGACAACGCTGGCAGCAAACTCTACTGCATGTACGCTGCATAATGGGAAATGCATGTCCTTCAAAATAAAAGCACAGCATCAGAAAGACTTTTTCCATCAATTTTTTTTTTTTTTTTTACGCACACATCCCCACCCCCACTCAAAATGACTCCCCCCCCTCCCCCCAGCGACCCACTTTTGGGTTGCGACCCACCAGTTGAGAAACACTGATTTAGAGTAAACAATCAGATGGGTGACAAACGCAGGAAAAAAAGGAGATATTTTGGCCCAAAATACTAAACAGCGCTCTTCACCACCACCATCAAAACACCAAATGAGGGAATGTTTTCTGGAACAATGGTCTTCATCTCCTTCGCAGACTTGTAAAATAAATGACAAGGAGCAATAAAGCTGTTCTGGAGGCTTGTTTGGGCTCAACACCTTACAAAGTCACTTTGTTGTTTTTTTTCCATTTGTCACCAATCTGTGTATTATTGTCCTTTTTAAAAAATGCCTCTGTTTCTTCTGCTTTGCTACGATGCCAAACAAATTCAGCATGTGGGCTGAATGTTTGCAGGATGAAGTATACTGTTCACTTTTAATGGTCTTAACAAAAGCTTAAAAACTCAGCTGGAAATGTCATTTTTCCCCTCTGCTGTCCCCCTCTGCCTGTCCTTTGTAGTTGTCTCTTTATAGCATGCGTTCACACTAACAGGGAAATTGAGCTCTGGGTATTAATACACATGCAATTTGGAACATAAACCTGAAACTCAAATAGTATAACACGCACAAACCACAATCTACAAGGCACAAATGGGTCAGGGCTAAAAGGGAGGCACATTTCAGACACTCTGTCACCGTCTTGGCAGGTGTTTATACGTGCAGACCCTGATAATGCAGCTGAGTGGAAAGGCAAAGGGGGAGGTTAAGAACAAGAGAAACTCACCATTTGCTGATGAAAGAGTTAGAGTGTTTTAGTGCAGAAAGTGCCCGGTGAGAGAGCGGTTATGAAAGCAGCGCTAAAAGCTGCAATTTGGCCCGGTATTACACAGACGACAGCATATCTCTACAATCCTCTACCGCAGCTCTCCGCAGTACATAAAAAGTCAAACAGCTTCAACCCCCCCCCTCCCATCATATTATTTTATTGTCGCAGCTTTTTTTCGAGACGTATAGGCAACACAGATATAAACTGCAGTCTGTCATCCCGTTGAGAAACGCAGCAGAAGTTGTGTTAGTAAAAACAGTCCTCCTGTTTGGTGCAGTTGGGTAGAAATAGCTTGAATTTTGTCACTTGTTATGTGAGCGACATTTTCTCCATCAGTTGTCAGGAATATGCTTTCAGCAGGGATCAATAACACTGAGATGACAGCACTTTATTTCCACAGATATGACAAAGTGCGGCCGCTGCAAAAATCTGGACCATTTGTGTTCTGAGATTGCGTGTGTGTGTGTGTGTGTGTGTGTGTGTGTGTGTGTGTGTGTGTTCTTGTCTTACAGCCTTTTTCATGTCATTAACCTTTATTTAACCAGGAATATTCCCATTGAGATTCAGAATCTCTTTTACAAGGGAGTCCTGGCCAAGACTACAAAGCTGCACATAAAAAAACAAACAATATACAATAAAACGGCAAATTACATCAGCATGAGTTCAGTAACAGGAGATGTGCATTCACTGGTCAAATAGTCCTTGATCCTGTTTTTGTAATCGTCCATGCTAATACGCACTGGGGGGCATTTTTTTCACGTGATTAATTTGCACATCATTGTATTTTTTGTATACTTTTGTTTTTGTCAGGAGTACTTATGTACGCAAATATTACACAGCAGAAAAGTGGCATCATTTTTGTTTCAATCATGTTGTGTTTTATACTTATGAGGATTTTATACAACATGAAAGCTCCTTAGTCTGAACCAGAGACCGTGGATAAACCGAGACCCCGCAACTCAGAGTCACTTCCTGTATCTGTGTCCCGTGTGTTTAGTTACGGCCCTCTTTAGGAGACTAGCAGCAGTTCTGAGTGTATTGATTATTGATTCCAATGGGAGAACTGAATGTGAACACAGATTATGATCGATTCTTTCGCCTCATAGTCACCAAAGTAAATACTGGACCCAGTTTTCACAAGAAGCCACATATCTCCTGAACACTCAGACACCAAAATGACATTTTTCAGACGGACAGATTATAGAAAATTAACTTTTTCTCTCTCAGCAACGAACTCTCGCAAAAATCTGGCATACACAGCTAAGCTAACGTCCACGATCGCCACAGATTACTATTTTTTTAATGCTAAATCAGAATCAGAATCGGATTTATTGCCAAGTAGATTTTAAGTACAAGGAATTTGTCTTGATACGGTGCATAACAAGAACAACACAAAAAAAAAGTATCCATAAACAAATAAAAACAACAACAAAAAAGCAAAGAGCATATGTACAAGTGAAAAAGAAAGCTCCAAAGACATGTGGTGTGATTAATTCAAAGTATAAATAATATTACAGTGTAAATTAATTCTAATATTACAGTAGGAATATGTAAACAGTACATATATATGTGTTTGCTTTTTTACTTCATTGAGAGCTTGCATGTTCTTTAACTGACCTGAAGCCCTTTGAGACTGTGTATGTGATATTAGGCTTTGTTTTAGATTACGTAAAAACATGGAATTGAACAAAAGGGTTTTTACTGGTGAGATCCATTTTGGATCAAAACGATGATCCATATGGTTTCAGATCGTTCAGCCAGTAAATTGTCATTTTGTTTTGTTTTGTTTTGTTTTGTTTTGTTTTGTTTTGTTTTGTTTTGTTTTGTTTTGTGCTGATTTGTCCATTTCTCTTTCTCTCTGTGACTTGTTACCACTGACCTGCAGCAAGGCTACTCACCCCAACATAGTGAAGCTTCTGGGGGACGTAACTCTCACAGACGGAAAATGGATTATTCCTCTAGAGTTTATCTTCGGAGAGGACTTAGAGACCACCATCTTCAAAGCATCAAAGTCTAAAATACAGGTAAAGTTGTCACAAAATCCACATCAGAATTAGTATCTAGAATACAAAAAAATAGTTAAATCACATTTGCTTTTTATTAAACTGAGTAAATCCAGGAACACAAAACGATTTTGATGATCTGGGTATAAGACCATTTTTAATCTGAGAGAGTCTGCATGGTTTTCACAAAATAAGGCAGGTCACTGTGGACATGTGGGACACATCCTCTTCTTTTAGTGTGCATCAGTTTAGGATTAAAATCTCCTTCTTACTCAGACTTATCATGATATCATAGCATGCTTGAATTAAGACTAAAGTCTGGACAAATGTAAATGTGAGTTTGTAGTTAACGTCAGAAAAGCGGTTTCATTCAGGCCTGAAGAAAAACACCGTGGAACTCAATATGAGGAAGTTGTTTGAATCTTATGTGGGCGGTACTTGATGCCAGTCCAGCTAAACTTGATATTTCACATGTTTGTCTCTGCAGTTGACTCCGTCTATTAAAGGCACTATCATCATTGGCATGTGTGAAGGGCTGCTTCACCTCCACTCCAGAGATATTGTCCATCAAGACCTCAAGCCTGAAAACATCATGGTGAGTGGAGGCATGCTGCACGAAGGGCTCGTGTCAAAAGTGTGAAAAGTGTTACAGCCACATATTCATTTACGATAAAGAGCCCTAAATACAGCAGTTATATAGAAAAGAATGGCTCTCTGTCTCAAATAAAATGCAGTTGTTAATAATGTTGCTGCAAGACAGATGGCAAGTCCTAACCTGATGGTCTTCTCTCAGGTACTTCTGAACAACAAACTGCTGTTTTACTTTCGACTCGTTCATGTCATTCTGCAGTCAAAAAAAGATTAAATTAGCCGGTTACATAGCTTTCCAGTGTAGCTATCAGATATCCGGGCCAAGACTTCCTCTTCCGTGCACCGGTCAGCGTTTACAGTCCGATTAGTGATTTGAGACGCAAACATAATATACCTACATATAAATGCAGATAAATAACAACAAAAAGCTAATAAAACTAAACTACTTGGTTTAGGTTTATGCAACAAAACTTGATTAGGTTTATGCAACAAAATGTGTTTAGGTTTATGCAACAAAATGTGTTTAGGTTTATGCAACAAAATTGGGTGCTAATAGTATTGTTGGCTACTGACACCTGTGTGCTAATAACATCTGCCAACTTCTAGCAGAAGCTAAAGCTGAATGAGCACCTTGTTGTACGTTATCCCACATTTAAAGCTCTGTGAAACATCATTTGTCCTCCAGGTGGAACATAACACAAACAGAGCCGTCATCATTGACCTGGGACTGGCCAAGTTCTTCCGATTTGGTCTCAACTCTGCCATCAACATGGGGAACGAGGCCTACTCGGCCCCCGAGGTGCTGCAGAGGGGCAGCCAGCGGGACCAGCGCTCAGACGTGTGGGCCATGGGTAAGATCATCGCTGAGCTCTGTGGCCGGGTTCGGCTGTACACGCCCAGCGTCTGTCCCGCGAAGGTCAAGGAGACCCTGCAGGATAATCCGTACAGCCACGCCGTGTGCAGGATGGTGGAGGCCGACCCTTCTCTGAGGGCCTCCATGGGTGGGGTCATAAGCGAAATACGAAGGGCCGGAGGTGCAGGCATCGTCACCAGTGCACCCATTCAAAAAGAGAAACTTAAGTTGTCTGCACCTCACATTAATATCCGAAACGTGTCTCCGTCACCGATGGACAGAGGCGCATCGCCAGTAAACAGGTCTCCGTCGCCAATGAACAGGTCTCCGTCGCCAATGAACAGGGCTCGTTCACCGTGTAACAGGGCTCCATCGCCAATGAACAGGGCTCGCTCACCATGTAACAGGTCTCCATCTCCGAGGAACAGGGTTCGTTCAGCGTTTAACAGCGACCCGTTAACACACAACAGGTGGGAGCGCTCACCCAAAGCAGGCGCCCGAGCTTTGCATCCTCAAGATGCATTGCACCTTGCTCCTTCCCCTCGGTGCACAGAGGACAAGAGCCAGGCTCTGGTCCCGGCAGGCGGATCCAAGATCACGCAAGACTTCATGAAAATGCAGTTGTACGCAGAGGCTGCCAAGGATCTTCCCTGCAACCTGCCCACAACAGGGAGGGTGGTCGTGCGGCGCTTTGAGGAGAAAAACGGGGAGGTTGAAACATGGCAGCAGAAGGAGGTGGTGACTCGCGACGGGAAGATCGTCAAGTTCGATGACGTCATGTTTAATAGCAATTAAGAATAAGAGTTTAAGGGTTTTATCTCCTCAAAAAAGATAACGTGCTGGTTGAACGGTTAGTTCAGGGTCACCTAACTTTTTTGGGGATCTTCTTAAGAGAGCAGGCAAAACCCATTTCCACTGAGCTAAAGAGTAAACAGAGCTGTAGTAGACACCTGCGTTTTGCACACATGAAAACTGATTTGAAACCGGTTCCATTTAGAAATGCAATACGGCAGTTTGAAGCAGGAATAAGAGCACATCTTGAAATGTCTTTGGTTGTGCTGTAACATGATACTCAGCCATTCTAGGAATGTGATTGACAGCTCATTTACTTGGCAGGAAAGAAATATCTGCAGGCACAAACAACCATCTGTGAATCTTTTTCATCCTGTGAATGCATAAGACTGTGAACATGGCTCATATATTATGTGTATGTTTATGTATATAAATAAATTCTGATATCTCCACTCGCAGGGAGATGGATTTTATTTCTTTGGGATGCTTTATACCGTGGGTGTCGTTTTGTGTTGATAAGTGGTGGGGACATAATGGCTCAGATGACAAAAATATTTTTTTTAAACGGTCTTCAACATACGCGATTTTAGACAATGTAATGGTGTTCTTGTTTGCACCCTATCACCAAAACAAATTCCTTGTATACTTGTATACTTGGCAATAAAAGCAATTCTGATTCTGATTCTGATTCTGATCAGTATGAGGTCAGACTCGATAATTATCGAGGCGCATCAAAAGGGCGTAGCCTAGACTACTACAGAGTCGACGAGGCAAAAACACTCGCACAACCACGTCGACCGCAGCGGACATTTAAGTCACATGACCGATGTTTCATCCAGTGGTTTCATCTGTTTTATACTTAATGCAGGAAATTCACACATCATCTGCAGTTGTTGACGTTGTTGTTGCGTGGCCGTTTATTTGTTCTCAGAGAGAAAGTGGAAAAATTGGACAAGAAGAAACTGTGTCAAGACTTTGTCACAGTTACTGATCTGCGTTTTTGAGTCATTTTAAGAATCAGTAGGTTAGGGGGGATTTTTTTCTTTTAGCTTACGTTACTTTTTTGGACAATGCACATTTATTTATGTACAGTTTGTTCTTCTCATTCTTCTTGTTGTGCAAATAAAACTCTTAAAGCTTTCTCATTTGTTAATTAACATTTCTTGGTGTGGGATATTTTTTCACAAATTATGCTGTTAAAAAGTGGTGGGGACATGTCCCCCAGCGTCAATTACACCTTTGTTTTATACTCATATTTATTACACTGTGCTTCATTAGATCATCATTTGGTGTTTTAATAATCAGACCTGAGCAGGTAATGAGAAGATATAGTTGATGGTAATAAACATAAGTAGTACTTTTCTGGAGCGAATACATTATCAGAATGCAACATGACAACATGAGCCAGCAGCATTCAACAAACACACTTTAAAGACTAACTAAACCCCCAAAACCACCTTTTCAGCTGATAAGCTATATATATATATTTATATATATATATATATATAAAACCAAACCAAACTAAACCAACAATCATACTATATTCAGCTTCTGCCAATAGATTCCCCTAAATCCTACACTCTTGTCAGTCAATTGTATTATTAACCTTCGAGAAAAATGGGGATCCTGTCAGAGTTACATTACCAAAAAACAAATAACAGTTACGGCTTTGTTTTCAGGGGACGCAAATAGGGCTGCAGCGACCATGATTGTTTTTAATATTGCCTATAAAACATCAGAAAACCGTGACAAATCCCTGTCACAAGTCCCTAAAACTCAAGACCATGTCTTCAAATATCTTCTTTTGTCTTACCAGTAAAACATTCAATAAAATGTTAAACAAGGAAATGCAGCTCCTCTTTAGATTTGAGATGCTGCAACTAACTTTTTTTTTTGCTTCACTGAACCTGATTAACAAGATAGTTGCAGATTCATTTCATCAACATTTTCTGTTTCAGCTCACTGATCAGAGCGCAGACAGACAAAACAAAAAGCAATGTTTTTTTATTCTACTGACCCCTTTAAAAGAACCAGAAGAGCTGGTTTCACAGTCCATCTGTTTGTTTTTGTTTCACAATGAACTGCATCTGACCACAGCACCATCCAGGGCGCCGCAAAACATCAACACTGCTGACTGCACTCTGCTCACCGTCAAATCACAAATCTGTATTTTTGCTTTTGCATAATCTGAGATTTACAGTTTGTCTTTGTGTGTGTGTCAGAAGTGATTTCCACATAATAAGGGTAAACTTAATTAGTCAACAGCTATACTGCCGTACAAAGGCAAAAGACCATAACTTCATTCTGGTCAAAAATGACTTTCTGTCATTTTTGGACCAATAAAGATCTGCTCTGTCATGTGGACAAATATCCTGTGTCTCCTGTGTTGTTTTGTGTTGAAAATACTGGGTTGTGTTTGCCTTAAATAGAAAAGGATCTGATGAAAGCGAGGCAAAATCCCTTAACTTCACTTAAGGTTCTCTGGCTTTGTTTACTGTTTTCCTGCACTAAAGTTCCCGTGTTTCGCCTCGGTATTCTCTGTCATACACTGAAGCATTTCACACACGTCATACGTCATGCAGACTGAGCAGGTTTTGTATTTAATTCAATACAAATATGAGTTTATCCAACTTGGTCCTAATGATGTGACTTGGTAATGTACACCATCAAAAGACAATCAAAGGAAAGTGGTTTCAAAAAAACTCTGCAAATTGATAGATTTATTCATATTATATTAAGTGGATAGTTTCATGATATATCACTAGATTCTATATAGATCATAATTATTATCATACTATATATTGCTTATTGTAATCAACAACAAAATGAGAGAGATCAAATGGGAGTTGAGGCCTTTTGCAGGCATAATATTTTGCCGACAATGCAAAGGCAGATTACCTTAACTTCTGAATAAGGGTCAAAGGTCAAGTTTGAACTGAAGATTTTTTTTTGTAGATAAATAACTTCATTAAATGAATTGCCAAATGTCTAATATTATGCCTACAATTAATTTAGCTGGACACCAGAACAACTTTAAAGTCATTTTTCTGAGTTAAGGTCTTCTGCCTTTGTACGGCGGTATACAGCTGGTGTGGATTTTTTTTTTTTTCCTCGGTTAGGAGTTGATAATCCTTCAGTCAATCCAAACCACAGACTGAAAGGAAGTGGGGTGTGTGGTTTCCTCTGCAGTGCGAAGAGTAAAATGTCAAAGATGTTTGGGCTGTTTACAGCTACACAGTGGTTTTTCTGCAGAGGATAAGCTAAAGATAGACAAATGTTCAGAGCATGCTCATGGGCTTTTCTTTGTAATTCCACATAATCTTTGAGTGACTCTTCATAGATCTGTCACAGATGATCTGCTTTCAAAACAAGATGCCAAGTATTTCTCTTAGGAAGTCAAAAAAAAAAATAGCCTTTGAGTCAAATTAAAAAGAAAAGTGGCCGCAGGTAAAAGAGACAAATGTAACAAAAACTACCTGTTGTCATTGCCGTTCTCAATTTCAAAGCAAATTTTGTGGCAATTAATTTGATTGTTGTCGAGATACTTCATTCAAAAAGTGTGCAAGTCAGGGGATCATAAACGTTGTTAGAATACAATGTGTTGGGACAAAATGTGGTGCCAATCCAGCCAGTATATGTGGAGATACAGTGACAAAAAATACTTTCATTTTCATTTACCTCAGGGTGTGGTTTGGGATATAAAGAGATGTACAGAAGTCACGCAGGTTAGTTTTTTCTTCCGTAGCAGAAAAACACACGACAAAAGAAGGTAAGTCACAACATTAAGATTTTGCCCTTGACATAACTTTATCTTTGGGAGATGTATGAATTTTACATTTGTGACTAAAACAAATATTCTTAAAAAGTCTTCATTTGCTTATGTGTTTGCTCTGAACAGATTATTGGAATATTCATACTCTGAATAAACAAATCATTTCTGCCGAGTCACATAAAAAAATGCTGAAAATATAGAAAGATTTAAATCACTGCTAAAGACCCATCTCTTCACCTTGGCTTTCCACTCGAGTTAAATTTGGGCGTCTCACCCGTACGTGTGTACGTATGTACGTCTGTGAAATTTTACTCTTAATTCTGTTTCAGTTTTTCTGGCTTGTACAGCACTTTGGTCAATGATGGTTGTTTTTAAATGTGCTATATAAATAAATTTGACATTGTTATCGACATTTTCACGGTAATATGTAAACAAACTGTCATTAAAATTCCATTACATACTCAAAATAAATCATAAGTCAATATATTTTAAAGACAGCTCTAAGCATGTGGGGGGGGGGGGGGTTGATGACTTTTGTACATCTCTATTTGAATGTCAAATAAAACAACCTGTTTACTCTCTCTAGTAATAAACCTGTTTACTCTCTCCAGTAATATAAAGATTTTTTATAATAGTATGCTGAGAAATAAAGTAGATTTACTCTCCATTTTATTTTGCAGCATGAAGCTGCCTGACAACATTCCTCTCTGCATGTACGACTGAGTGGGAAATGACAACACATTTTCCATCAGTCTTTTAGAGCAGTCGCTCTCACATTTTAATGACACGTGATCATCCTTTTTAAGATGGCCAGTTACGACGGCAAAGGCGCTACGGGAAAAGTGTACAAAGAGATACGCAGTGGACAGTGGGTGGCAGTGAAGAAGGTTCACGGAAGCTTGATGAGCCAGCGTGACATAAACCGAGAGTATAATATCTATAAGTGAGTAAAACAGACAGGACTGGATGCTTGATCAGAAAACTAACAAACTACCTTGATGACCCATTGATATCAGAGTCCATTTCTCAGCATACTGACCTCTCTGTTTTCTCGTCCTTCATATCTCCGCGGTTCACATCCGCAGGGCAGCAGAACATCCCAACATCGTGCAGCTGGTCGAGAGACCAATGATGCATTTCGATAACAACTGGCACATTCCAATGGAGTACATCTTTGGAGAAACCTTGGAGACGATCATCTTCCGCCCAAGGACTTCAAGCATAAAGGTTGTGTGCAGCATACTGTATTTAAAAGGCCTGTTAAAACAGCACACATTTGGATTTTCATAGAAGGAAAAGCACAGGTGTTACCAATGACATTAACGACGGTCCCATCAGTGGCCCGAGCCACAACAGCATGCACAATACAGCAAAAACAATCCACAATTACTGAAGGTCAAAGATAAAGGGTTTAACTGGTTAATAAGAAAAGACATTAGATTTTTGTGGTATTGTGTGGAACTGGGTTTCAAAAGGGACTGGGTCCCAAGGTTTAGAAGAAACCTGCAAACTGACGAGTTTGCTTAAGAATTATTGTGATACTCTCAGGATAATTTACTGGGTACATTTTTGAAGTTCACGCAAGAATAATTCTAAAAATCCTCGGATAAGAGAAAACAATACACAGTTACTGAAGGTCAAAGATAAAGGTTTTATCTACCTTGAAATACAGCAAAAGTACTACTGAGTTTATGTTGTTGTTCTTATGCATTCTATGTATTTGTTTTATGCATTACATCTTAATTTCATTATCATCACTCCTACTGTTTTAACATGCTTTTAATGTTTATTATGTTATTTTCTCTTTGCTGTAAAGCACTTTGAACTGCATTTCTTGTATGAAAGGTGCTATATAAATAAAGTTTATTATTATTACTTTGAGTTCTACCCGGTTACATCAGCGACACACTTTAACTGAAATTTACTATATTGATTGTAAGAGAGCACAACTAATCAGTCTTAGTTTGTGATAACTGCTTATCAATGCAACAGATTTATTTATTACAGTGGTTTATTAGAATCCCACTATGATTAAATTCAGGCAAACTTTAGCATATAACCTCTTTTCGACAAATATACATATGAACATGTTATAAAATGTAATATTACAAAAATGCATTCAAGACTTTTTAATACTTTTTAAGGGCCTTAATTGTTGCAAAATGTATTTATCAACTTTTAATACTTTTTAAGAATGTGCTGAACGAGTAATGCATCCAGTGATATTTTCAGCCCTTTTAGCCAAATCCCTCACACTTGTCTGAAGGCTTAAAATGTTCTTATTGTTTGTTTCTTATCTTGGCGACATCTTTTGTGCTTGGCGCTCGCTGCCGTGTGATTTCTGCACCGCGCTCCCAGAAACAGCCAGACAATCAAACAAACAGTAATGACCGTATTATGATGGGTTTTTTTTTTCCCCCTTGGATTTTCTGTTGATGTAGTCTGAATTTCTGTAGGTGGCACTCTTTCCTCTGTCTGCGCAGGCTGCAGCAGTGTGCACCACCCAGCACCTCTTCTGTTTATTCCACACAAATCACTGTAGCTGCTGCCAGACATTTAAAATGTCTCACTTTGTTTGTGCCAGGGGATTTTGTTTTCCTAGCACCAAATGTTTTCAGCAGTTACACATCTAAAAGCTTGTTATATTAACTATCCCAATATGATAAAAATGATTTTTTTTTTTGTTTATCTCTAGATGCTTTTCCTAAACTTGCTAAAGTGTAACATCTGAGGTGTGCCCCGATGTGCTTGTGCAGAAAACACAGAACAAAATTGCTAGTAATGTTCTATGTATTGTCTTTCTATATTCCATTGTTTTTATATCTTGTACTTTTATAGTGTGTCTGTATTGTGTTTCTATGTTCAGGACTCCAGGGAGATTAGTTTCTAATGGGGATCCATAAATAAACAATAAACAATATCTAACATCACAGATTATTACCGTAATGGTGAAATCACAAACAGATGAAAGATTTGATCGCCTTCTTATCTGATGTCACAGCCCGTCCAATATTTCAACACAGAAAAAGAGCTGATCATTTTCATGCATCGTGCAGTACCGGCCGGACTTTCTCCCTAAAGAGACCGGCACGTTTTGACCTTTGGTTTCACTATTTCTATAAATAAGGGTATTTTTCAGTGTGTGCAGCACTTCCTAAAGGTGTCGGTGACGGGTCGGAGCACCTTGGGCACGAAAAGCACCACCAGAGTGATGTAGGCGGAGAAGACGACTGCTAGAGCGGCAAAGGCAAAGGAGGCGTCCTGCTGCGAAGACAGGATCATGGTGACTGGAGCCGTGATCAGACACAAGACCTGCAGGAAGACAAGGACGGAAAGTTACAGGATATAGGAAGAGGAACTTTCTTAAACATCAAATTCAAGGACTTTTCAATGACTTTCCAGTAGGGGTGGGGGAATGAAAGTATCGCGATTTTTTTGGGGAACGATTTTTAAAAATCTATTTTTTTTGTGGAGGTAGGAGGAAAGTTACTGCTTTTATTGTGATCAGAATCAGAATCATTTTATTGCCAAGTAGATTTCTTGTACAAGGAATTTGACTTGATGTCGTGGTGCACAACAAGAAACACAAACAAAATCTACACAAAACAAAGATAGAACCAAACAAAAACAAGAAAAGCAAAAATATGTACAAGTGAGAAGAAAGCTCCAAAGACAGGAGGTGTGAATAACTCCAAAATAT
>JAOVVB010105953.1:0-12917 GCA_028570985.1 Heterobranchus longifilis | reverse complement strand
TTCAATGAGCACATTCTGTCACACAAAACACCCCCCCCCCCTCCTCCTCCTCCTCCTCCCTCCTCTATCTCGGCCTGTGTCTGCATTAAACAAGCACACGAGGCACAGTGACAGGCCTTGTTCTCCAAGAGGCATAAACAACACAGAGGTCAGCCCAGACTCTTCATCCTGTCTCACTCTCTCCTTCTTCTTCTTCTTCTCTCTCTTTCTCCTTTCTCATTTTGCCTCCATTTCCCTTTTTTATCTCTCTCTCTCTCTCTCTCTCTCTCTCTCTCTCCATTACTCCCCTCGCGCTCCACTCGACACTGTAGTCTCTCTTTTAATGTTTGTGCTTTGAAGCAGAATATCAAAGCACAGCATCAATTTAAGATGAGCTCTGAGACTGTGTTAGTGACAGCTTAGGGTTAGTTGTTGCTCGTACGCTCATACATGTTGCATGGTGTCGGCTCTTTTGGTTGATATGCACTTTTCAGCTACAAAACTTGGCCGGTTTTGCCTGAAATGCGCCTTAATTATTCTGCTTGTCTGTGGCCACAACAGAGAAGAGTTGTTAATGAAAAAGAAGGGATGAGACACGAGGGATGCACAGTGTGGATTTCTTTCAGCCGATAACCGATAATCATCTGGTTTTCATGATCAATACTGATAAGATAACTCATAATTTCTGATTTTTGTATTCTAAAAAGAAGTTCATAACCTGTAGTTTATGCACACCTGAGGGTAAGAAAGATGTAGTGAGCAATAGAGCTGCAACTAACGATTATTTTCATTATCGATTAATCTGCAGATTATTTCCTCGATTAATCGAAGACAATCGATCAGAAAATAGTGAAAAATGTCCATCCCAGTTCTCAAAGTCCAAGGTGATGTCTTAAATGTCTTGTTTTGTCAGTCCAGAGTCCAAAGATATTCAGTTTAATATGATATAAAACAGAGAAAAGCAGGAATTTTCCATATTTGAGCGGCTGGAAACTGCATTTTCCGCCATTTTTGCATGAAAAATTACTTTAACGATTAATCGATTATCAAAATAGTTGGCGATTATTTTTCTGTCGATGGACTAATCGATCAGTCGACTAATCGTTGCAGCTCTAGTGAGCAAAGATGGATGATTTAATATTCCATAACTCTGATTTAACCAAATCTAACTTGCATCACTATTGTTAAGACAACAAAAACAAACAACAATTCTGACTCTTCAAATGTTCGTTTATTTTTTTTCTAGTAAAGTACATAAAAAAACATACGTTGGCTTTAATGGAGCATTTTTCCTAAGAATTCAAATTAAATACTTTGAAATAATCCTATATATACACGATATATATTGTGCATCCCATGTGTTGGTAAATATGGATTCATAAAAAGCATTGTGCATTGTGTCTAATTGTATTATTCTTTTGGTCTCAAAACTGCAGGCCTCTCTGTCACCTCAGAACTACAGCCATCACATGATGATGAGCTTGGATCTGCTTTACAAAGAGGTGAGATAATGATGTTATCTACCAAGAAATTACAGTTGATTATGCAAAATAATACAGTAATGGACTAGAAAAGAACTAAAAAATGTACAGTTTTCCCTCACAGATTAAATAAGTTTACATTTCCTCTTCTCTTCCCTTTAAATTATGATTTATAAAAGAATCATTTCTGAGTTTTACTCTTTGAAACTGCATAAAGGTCATGTTTTCTTGCTCTCTGGCCGTAGGTTCCCAAGACAATTGTCAATGTTTTGGAGATCCTAGAAATTGAAGGCCTTCGCAGGATCAAAAGGGATAGTCTCGGGTGCAATGTGTTACAAAAGTACGCCATCGATCCACTCATGCCAAATCAATTCTGCATGAATTAAGTTCAAGGCAGATTGCCCCTTTGAATCAACAGCTCCTAATATTGATCTAATACCTAAAAGACACCTCATTCCTGAATCAATATCAAATCAAATTACGCAAAAAGTAGCATTATGTATCAATTCAGTGATGATATTAACATTTATAAAAGCGTTTTATTTTCCTAGATCGTCTGATTATTTTTACCACTGATCCTCAGGTATGTCTGCCCGTGCTTCTTGTTACCAGGAGAGGATTCCCCAGAGCTGGCTGAAGTCAAACGGATCAATCGAGAACTGCAGGTTAGCAGACTGGAACAGTGAGGCCAAAATGTGTGACCAGCATCTTAGTCAAAGTCCCCCCCCCCCTGCACTCAAAAATTGATTTTGCTTATTGTTATTTCACTCCGATGTTTGCGCTTCACTGTGCAGAATGATGAATGTGCAGAGAATAACACATTCATCTCATCTTCATTTCTCTGTGCTCACCTTGAAGTGAGAGTTTGGAGGTTTTGAAGTGGGGTTTGTACGAGGTAGTTCTGCATAGTTAGTGTATTTCCTTCATGTGACGGCGGTCGGCACTCCACCGTTATGGAGAATCAGAGAGGAGTGCTGAGTCGCACCCAATCTCTGCACTGCTCGTCACAGGGACATGAGAAAACACATATTAGGCATTATTAGCCACATAAAGAAGCCCCTCCCCTAAGAAGATAATACAACAGTTTAAATGTATGCTATATTTTTTATATTCTCAACCTGTATTCCTACGCACCAGCGCATGAAAGCGGTGTCTGATGGCAAAGTAAAGCAGTGAAAATATTCAAAAATATAGCGTATGTTTAAACTGTTGTATTATCTTCTTAAAGGGGGCTTCTTTAGATGGCTCATAATGCCTAATATGTGTTTTCTCATGTCCCTGTGACAAGCAGTGCAGAGCACTCCTCTCTGATTCTCTCCTGTCCGTCATATGAAGGTAATACACTAACTATGCATAACTACCTCGTACAACCCCACTTCAAAACCTCCTATGTACGAACATCACAGCTAGCTTGGAAGCTAATCATGGTCCAATATGCAGCTTACATTAGCGTGATGTGATGAGTGCACGTGGAGGTTTAATTGATCTTTCAGTGCAGCAGGAGACTTATCTTATGTTCAGTCGTCAAACGTTTAAAGTGGAAGTATTTTTTACAGGTATTTTCATAGATTCTGGATTTTTCAATGAGGGAGAAGAAGTAGATGCAATTTGAATTTGTCTTTGGTCTTTCTTTTAGATTGAGACGGAAAAATTAGCATACGGAGGCCGCTATGATGAGAGAGAGGACTTTGCTGTGGTCGTGCAGCCCTTTTTTAAGAACTCCATCGTTCCTTTGAATGCTGTAAGTTTTCTGTGTATCCCTGAGCCTCCGCTGCACCCTACAGATACAAACAAGCCCTTCCCCTCAAAGTACATAATCCTACGAACACTGATTTATTATTATTATTATTATTTCTTCTCCAGGACGGCAGACCTGATGCCACCTACTTCTCTGAGGACTGTTTCCACTTCAGTGAACGGGGACATGCTGACATGGCTGCAGCTCTGTGGAATAACATGGTGAGTTCTTCAAGGGCAGCAGTTATTGATGGTTAACTGTTTGACAGGGGGAGGGTTGTGGATAAGTCTTTAAATTACCACATCTCACTGCAAGTCAGGCATGTGCAAGTTTTGACTTTTCAATTTTCAGAAAGTTTTAGTTTTGGTTTTAATACAGTAATGGTTTTAATTTAGTTTTAGCTTCACAGTAGCCTAGTTTTAATTTGTTTTGTTAGACCCAGGTTAGTCTCGCGTAGCCAGAGCTGGAGGAAGGTCTGGATTCAGTGTGTTTTCACTCCTGGATCGGGAAAAAAAACTCCCTGGCCTGATGGATTTCCTTAAACCAATCACAATCGTCCCGGGCAGCGCTGCACCCCGGATACAGCGACGGTGCAAAATAGTGTCGGGAGGGAACTTGTTTTGGTGGAACTTTTACACGAAAATGTTGTAAACATATTCTTTGTAGATCTTTACAATCATTCACTGAAAGAACAGAGCAGGCCTGACTTATTACATGATCCAAAGCTAGACTCGGCCCAGGTAGTATGTAGCTACATATACAGGTACATACAAACTATATGGTTGGAGAACTGTATAGGAATGACCTTAATGTTAGCATAATAGCACCATGATAGCACCATCTCCTGGAATGTCAAGTCTGTTCAATTTCTGTGGTTCAATGTCATGAGGTCAATGTCATTTAGTGATATATTATAGCTAACAAACTAAAACTGAAACTTTCATTTTTATTTTTATTTTTATTAGTTTTATGTATTGTTTTTTTCTGAAAGCATATCGTTTTTATTTAGTTTCTGCCTATTTTTGTTTTAGTTTCAGTTTTAATTTACTATAATAATCCTGGTGCTGAGCAAATATGCACTCTATTTTCTCTCTAGTTGGAGCCAGTGGGTGAAAAACAGACATACAACAATTTCACAAATGCCAGAAACAACATCAAGTGCCCCACTGAGGTAAGAAAGCTGCCACACGAGCACGTCTCACATGCTGCTGCTGACCCCTGTTGTGATTTATCTGCACAGTTTGTGCATAATGGCGTGAATGATTCATAAAAGTGGGTGTGATTGAATGGACGACCTTCCCTCTTGTGTGTTCCAGGAGCATCCTTACATCTTCACACACGTGAACAGCTTGCCCAGTGCGACCACCACCACCAAAGCACCCACAAATCACAGCAGCCCTTCACCTCACAGCTCCACAGCAGCACCCACAACTCACAGCACGGCCCTGCCTCTCACCTCTGATTGCACGGGCAAAGTGCCGGGGTGGCTCGCTGCTGTGCTGGCCGTAGCGGGTCTCGTGATTGGCTGGGCCGTCACCTGGCTCCTCCTGTCCTGCAGAGCCAAGAGGAACAAGCAGATGATGACAGCTGCGGTGGAGATGAAGGGCACTGTGTTTTAAAGTGCTACTTACTGTATTTCTTTTTTAAAAACTGGACTATTCAAGGACCACAACTGCAAAACAACATTGCAAAGGCAGTTTCTTTTTCCATCACAAGACATGGCATCACCCTGTCTGCTTTGACTATAAAAGTTAATTACTACGACTTAGTCATTGAACCACAGAAAATATTACTGGACGCAGAGGTGGAAAAGTTATACCAGTGTTCACCTAAGGAAAGCAATAAATTAGATAACTGGATGGTAAATGTTGTAGCTGGTCTAACAACTGATGCAGTCACCAACCACAACAAGTCAAACAGTAGATTTCATTTGCAAAGGTTAAGACACATTAACTTATTACTGCTGTTATATGTTTCATTTTATTAAAAGGGTCTAAGGATAGAAGGTGCCGGATGCTGTACAGATTGTAAAGCCCTGTGAGGCTGCTATATAAATAAAATTGACTTGGCTTGATTTTAAACAAAAATGCAACCAGGATTTTCAGATAATGTTGTGCAGTACACTCTCGGTATTGTATTGTGTAAGGCTATTCTGTGCAATGATGAATACTTGGAAAGACAATGTAATTCTTTTTTATCTTAATGCCTTTGATTGTAATAATTGTATGTTTTTTTTGGGTTATTTGGAATAAATAATTTGCAATGAAACTGTAATCTAGTGTGATTGTTGAAGTGGCATCCTGACATGTTGTAGCCTGCTTGTCCAGGAAATCTTCCCCATTACACCATAATGGTATTTATGTTTTACACACATATCATAAATTACACAAACCACCCATGCAGAAATTATTATGCTTGGATCATAGCACACATCAGCCAGTATATATTACCGTCATCATTATCACCAGTAAGATATATGTACTGATAAAACATAAAAGGGGTTATTTTATGACCTCTGTAGAGTGATGAAAGCTACTGACCGCTTCTGTTAATTATGTCGCAAGAATACAGTTGTGGAAAGTACATTTACTCTACTGAAGTACAATTTTGAGGTATGTACTTGAATATTTTCATTCTGTGCCAGAAATAACTCCATGTCAGAGGGAAACGTACTTTCTACTCTATCAGCTGAAGTTATTACTCGTACTTACACTGCAGATGTAGATTTTACCAACAAAACTTATGATCCCTTTATAAAATGTGATGTTTGCTACACATTAAAATACCCAACAATATATGCAATAGTTAATATTTGTTTCACCTGAACAGGCTACACCATTAAAATGCCTTAACCTTAATATAATATACAACACTTACAGGCATGAATATGCTACTTTTCCTTTTCATACTTTAAGTACATTTAGCTGATAATACTTTTACTTAAGTAAGATTTTAAATCCATGACTTTTACTTGTAAATTTGTATTTTTACATTGTTGTATGGCTTATACTACTTAGTAACTTACCAGTTTTATTAAAAAAAATAAAAAAATAACTTGCATGCTGGATGGTATTTAGTATCAGAATCAAGGAATTGGTACCTTGATGTTTGGTGCCTACAATAAACATATTAATAGGAAATGTGAAAAAGATACTATAAAATACTTATAAATATAACTGTTTTATCATTGGAAATCTGTACAATTTTGTGCAGGATGTGCAAAAACATATTAACAGGGATGTGAAAAGTTCACACTATAGGATATACAGTATGTTTGTCAGCCTAAATCCACGAACGTTAAAACTACTTGGCAATAAATCTGATTCTGATTCTGAATAAACAAATGTAAATAAATATAAAGGTGGTTGACAACAGCGCCCCCCGGCGTCTCCAGGGAGAATCGAGCCGTCCAACACTGTACCACATCAGTTTGAAGATGGCGGAGGGTGAATTGAACGTGGACAGCCTCATCTCTCGGCTCCTGGAAGGTGAGCCATTTCGATACAGCCTCTAATGTTACACTGAGTTATCTGTTTATGTTCGTTAAGCCTGGTCCGGTTTGTATTCTGTAACTACCGCGGTTGCCTCTCACAAAACGCAGGAAATGTGTTAGCTTGTGCGGCTAACGCCAGTCAATCGTAACGGTGTTCCCCCCCGGCTAGCTCTCTGGCTAACGTTACTGTTAGCTGGCCGTGTTTATAAACACTGTCTGCGGTGAACGCCTACGTTTCTCAGTTTTCGCAGTAACTGCTACGTTACTCTTGGCAAGTAATTTTATTGTGCCTTGGCATTTACTTTAACGTGTAATTAAACTTTCTGCCTGATTTAAAAAAAAATGAAATTATGTTCGGCTGATATCGAGAAGGAAGGGCTGTGACGTTTGTCCTGTGCGTTATAACATTAAAATACAACCCAGTCATGTGTCATGGCTATAACACTTGTAACTGTTGCCTACGTTTATATTAAGTCAGTTAATATTTGTTTATCTAAGGCATGAACACCGATTTTCACCAGTTTTGCTCCATATCCGCGGTGCTGTAAGTTGTCGTTATGATTTACTGTTCAATTTTTATTTATGTTACATTATTGAAAGGGGGAATCCTTTGACATATTTGTTAAAAAATAGGCCTACATACAAATCCAAACACTAATATATGGATAACCCTTTTATCTGATATTTAATGCCCTGATACAGGGTACATAATTAGCACCATCCACCAGCTAAATGCTGGTAAAATATGCAAGTGGCTCATATGTATGTGCTTAACTCACCAGCCAAAAAACAACAACAACAGTAATCTATTGTGACTGGTACATTTTGAACATTCACTATTCATTTGGCCGGTGGACAACAAAGTACATTTTGCACTCAGCCCTTATCACTCCATCCTAGACTAATTTGAGTTGTGAGGTAGTTTGATTTCTGTGAAGTCATTTTAACTTTGGTGTCTCCCTCCCCTCTGTGTTTCAGGTGTGTTTTTATTGGACATGTTGTTGTGATTCAGTGTACTTGTGCACATTGGACCCGCGATGCATTGCACACACATTCGCTATAAATGCATATCTGTTAGCATTGGCACAGGTGGAAAAAAAAATAGGATAGATGAAAGAAATACTGTGTTTCTCTGACCTGTCCACAAACATGTTTTTATCTACAGTTTAAAGTATGTCATCTTGTGTTGCTGTGTTCACCATGTCATTATTGCGTTCATACTTGGTAAATAAAGGGAGTTTTGTTGAGGACTGTGTGATGAGTTTTGGCAGAGAGAGGGATGTGCAAAAATCCTTTTTATGTTGGCCACCTGCTCAAGAGAAGGTGGGGAGTTTTCTGTTCCCCTGTGATATATCCTTTGAGTCAGACCAGACCACTAAGGCAAATTCAGCTGTCCTTGGCATACTTTCCACCACTATCTGTGACTCTGTTGGAGGGATGAGACACCAGCATGCCAGCATTGAAATGCTAAGATTTGTTATTTATAGGAAGTGCTGGGAAATGTCATCACACTGCAGCCTCCTTGTGTTTCTTGCAGTTTCACTTAATGTTAACATTGCAAATGGTGAAATTAATTAAACATAAAGGGTACCATTGCTTCACAGCCTGCAGTCAACTTCTTGTCTGTTTTCTACCCATGAAACATTTCTTTCCCAGCTGGAAAGCTTGTTGATCCTTCACAGACTGTGTTTTTCTTGTTTGTCAGTTTGGACTGCAGTGACTTGTTGATTGTATTGCTCATTTTCTGAATACAAGTTGGACTTGGCATCTTTCATAAGTGGCCAGTTTTGCCGTGATCTTGTTGGTGCAAGATGGCGATTTTGTTTTGTTTCTATTGTCATGCTCTCAAAACAAGTGACTACACATGACTAATTGTTTGGATGTTATCGTTTCATAGGATTCTTACATAACAGTTCAGCTAATGGTGTGAACTTACTCAAGAGTTAGAATCAAGCAGCACATGTGCAAATAATTTAGGATTATAATAAATGTCCATAATGAATTGGCATCTTTTTGGGTTGTCTGTAGGTAAGGTATTCCTACTTGTGAAATGCCACCACCACTGCAGACCGTTTTGCTTCTTGTTGACTATGGCAGGGGTGGTGGTTTTTGTTTACTAAATTAGTCTGGATCAGCCCAGGTCTTGTGACTGAAGAAAAACAACTTATGCTCTGAAAATCCACTTAGCAGAAAGCAAAGCTTTCAAATTAATGAAAGATACAAACCATCTTTCATTAATCCAGGTTTTTATTCTCCATTTGTGTGCCTGTTTTAGTATTATATTAGCTGTGCATGATTGCGTCCAAAATTCTGTCCATTATATATATAATGCAGGGCTTTGAGGCACAAATACATTTACCTTTCACTTGTCCAGACACAAAAGTCACTTGCCCAGGTAAAAATAACAAGTTTTAGTTATGTTAATACATTTAATAAGTTAATAAAATTTGAAGTTACTCTACTGTACTGTTTTCTTTAATTTAATAAATTAAATATCATCAAATAATCATCCTTGATGTGTCATAAAGCTGACTTTCCCTTAAATGTCTCAAAAAAGGTCAAAGATAATTATTTGATGCTACTATTGACCTCCATTTTTAAAATAAAAACAGTACAGTAGAATAACTTACATTTTTTGCAACATAATGTCGTTTTTGCTTGGTAGGCTTATATCAAATGTGAGAAATTATTGTTGAAATATGAGTCTTTCTCTACCCACCGTAACACCACAAATAGACAACAAGCATCAAAATCCAAGGTATTCTGTATATATTCATCCAACTAAACAACCACTGAGCAATGACTGGCACATAATGTGAAAACACAGTTTTTTTTTGTTTTGTTTATAACTTTTAACTTTTCCAGTGGGGCGAGTAAACTTCTCTTCCACTCGACAAAAAAATCCACTTGTCCCAGTCCAGCTGACAAGTCTTAATGTCGAACCCTGTAGATGTAACAAAACCAGTTTTGGTCTTAAACACATGCACAGCTTTTTGTTGATATTTTCTGATGTTCACACAGAGTTACCATAACAAGAGGATAAAAATCCACTGGTGCTTAGTGTCTAAAGGTCTTGAGCCCTTATTTTGCATCCCAGCTTCACATAATAGCTTACTGTATTTTTGCTGTCTTGAGAAAATTCGGTCTTGAAGAAAAGCCAAGTGTCAGTGAAAGTGCTTATTCATTGGAATTATGAAACACTGTGCCTCTTTCTCCAGACTCTTGTGCAGTCACACAATAACACACAAACAGTGATTTGGTTTATGATGGTTGCAAATCCTTGTCATTGCTTCACTTTAGCCTTTGCCCCTCAATGGTCTTAAGAACGTAATCTCTTTTAAAAGTGCCAGGCTGCAGAAGTGCGAGCAGTGAAAGGTTCAGTGTTAAAGCCCGGGCATGCTAAGCATCTGAGCTTAACTCGCTCAGCTCTGATGAGGCCTGGCCGTTGAGTGAAGAGCCCTACTTCTGCAATTTCATGCTTCACGCCATGGCACATGGCTGCGAAGCACTGCGGATACAGTAGATGGATGATAAAGAAAATTGATGGTGTGAAATGGATGGTGCAAAGCAACACCTGATTAACTTTGGTGGAGCCGGAGAACAGTTTTTGGTACTCAGATTCACCATCTGTGAGGATCCATATTCCTCTGGTTCACTCACTCCTCAGATTTGGTTGGATTACACGACTAATGAGACGCTAACGGTGAGGGAGTCTTAAGTACAGTGTGTAAGTAGCATGTGTATGCACACGTGTGCATTTCAATGCACAAAGATGCATGCACGAATCTTTAGGAATTGCTCACCAATACATCAGTTAATCCATTTTTGAACCGCCCCCCGTTTGGTCATTCTATAATTTGTCGTCCTTTAAAGAAACAAAAAGGCAAATAGGAAAAGTGTTTAAGGGAACTTCTTCTCTGACTAACGTTCGTTTGTTTCACTCGGCTCAGCTATCCTTTATTGGAATCTTTAGTGGGCGTCTAGCTTTAAGGCAAATACCAAAATGGTTAGTTATTACATAATTCCTCAGTCGTGGATTTGTTCACCACTTTTGTTTCCATCGTCAGTGGTTCATCTTCAGTGCTTTGATTTGCTTTTCGTGCCGCTAAGCTGAGACCTAAATAAAGATCGCTATTTAAGTGCCATCCAATTACAATTTACTATATTAATATTGTGACAAAGCACAATTAGTCACTGTTATGTCACCACTATAATAATAATGGTGATAATAATACCGGTAATAATATGTCTATTTATACAGCACCATTTGAAACAAAGTGCTTTACAGTAAAAACAAGTAATAAAAGTAAATACAATCCAAAACATAAGATATAAAATAATTTTAGTAATTATAAAAAAACAACATCAGTTAAGAAAAAGCAATGAGATAAAACGAGTTAAAAGAGGATATTGAGTTTGCCTCAGGTCTCAAGCAGCGATCAGGCTTCTAGGGAGTTATCAGATCAGAGATATAGGCAGGAGCCTGACCGTTCAGGGCTTTAAAAACAAGCTGTAAAATCCTAAAATCAATTCTAAAACTCACAGGTAACCAGTGAAGGACAGCAAGGACTGGTGCGATGTGGTCGCTTCTCTTAGAACGAATTAAAAGCCTGACAGCAGCGTTTTGCCAAGTTACCATCTTTGGATGTTTTGGCTGCTGTAGTCTCGCGTAGCCAGACCTATCTCCACAGCACTGTGTCCACTCTGGGGGGGTAGGTCTGGATTGAATAGCTTTCACTCCAGTATAGTGGAAACAACTCTCTGGCCTGTTTATATTTCTTTAAGCCAATCACAATCGCCTTGCGCTGCTCCCCGGGTGCAGCGACGTGACTTTGAGAACCACACAGAAAGAAGGAGGGACTTCCTCCGGCCAGAGTTTCCTCCCGGTGGAAATATAAGGCTTTATGGTGACACTGATTATGTACCCAGCCAGACTATGCTACCTTTTGCATTGCATAGTTGTTATGTCATTTGATTGATTATGTGCTTCTTTTTTTTGAAAGGATGCCATCTTTCAGAGACACCGCACTAACCCTGCCGCCCAGATATTCAATCAAACACATATATAATGCAGACTTTTGAAACTCGATAAAACTAAACTTTTTAGTTGTATGCAAGCCACAAAGCACCATAGCAAGGAAGCAGTTTTTATGTTTAATCTCACTTTTCATATCTCTGATTATTTCAACTGCTGACTGTAGCCAACGTTTGCAATTCTCCCTCCTCTTTTCATCGTTGTAAGATAAATCTGCTCCCAGAGCTGTGGCAGAACGCCAGAAAGTAGGCTTAAGCTAACAGTGCAACTACACAGCCAATAAACCCACACCCGTGCTGAAGATGCAAGCTGCTCTCATAGTCTAAGCTGTGGGTTTCTTAAGTGTGTGGCTGAGACTTAGCAGCTATAAGCTACAGAACCATTACGCCCACAGCTCATCAGATTTCAAGATTGCTTTGTGATTCACCTTTAAGTGTTTTTTTTTTTTCCCCTTAGGTGAACAATCCTTGTATCGTGGCCTCATTCTGATGAAGTTTGTGTTGTTGCCGGTGCTGACAATGATGCTAACAGTTGTTGATAGCGCTGACGGTGTATTTTCTCTGCTCTCCAGTACGGGGATGTCGCCCGGGGAAGATAGTCCAGATGACCGAGGCAGAGGTGCGGGGCCTCTGCATCAAATCCAGGGAGATCTTCCTCAGCCAGCCCATCCTGCTGGAGCTCGAGGCACCCCTCAAGATCTGTGGTCAGTGTTGTACACTTCTGCCCTTGTTTTAGGCCTTTTTTTTCTCGTAACCCCCTGTACTGTATAACATACTCTACTGTGACATTTCCTCTAAAACGTGTCTGAACTGAAAGGTTGAAAGTTTACTTATGTAACCAGGCGGAATAACACTGCCTCAGCTCAGCCTGGGTCATATATTCAGTCACTGGTACTCTCTCCACTTGATGTATGTGGATGTTATAGAAGGATACATAAAGGGGAAATTTACACATACACAGATTGTGTATCACTGTCTTACACACATAATTAAAAGTTATGCCACAGCTTGATTACTTACTGTTTTGTCCAGTGCTTCAATGAAAGAGATAAAAAAACAAAAACATTACAAGTCGCTCAAAATGAAGAGGCATGTTGTGTTACAGTGCTCTTACAGAATGTGCGTGCGTGCGTGCGTGCGTGCGTGCGTGCGTGCGTGCGTGCGTGCGTGCGTGCGTGCGTGCGTGCGTGCG
>JAOVVB010105910.1:0-12919 GCA_028570985.1 Heterobranchus longifilis | reverse complement strand
AAACAATAACTGAACTGTTTTAAAGTCATTCAACATTTCATCACACTATCTTTGAATGAGCACAAATTCAACCATACAAACAACCTTTAATATAATCCTCGTTCACATGAAAAAGATACATTTTTTTGGGGGAAAAATAACTGCTTCAAAAGTGTTTTTAACCTTTTAACACGACATTTAGCCAGCGCAAAATTGATGCAACACAACAGATAAATATCGGCCACTGACATCAGTGAATGTCATCTTAATTACCGATATGTTGATTGCAGTCAACAAGGCGAATATAATCGGCATACTGGTGCATCCCTAATAAGGATATTGGCCTAAACTGGTAACAAACTCGAAATCTTGGGGGCAACGTTTGCCCTTCTCACACTGGAAGAAACTGATATTAGCTGCTGAGGAAGGAAGAGGCTTTCACATGCAGCTGCACTGAAGCAGTTAGCGGTAAGATGCTTTGCACAAGCTCACCTTGTCAATACAGAAAAGGAGATTATTTCTCACTCATTTTCCATGCCCATAATTTCAAAGCATGCTCCTGGATTTAAGCCACAATTCAACCTCTCCGCTTCCCGTGTTTGCAGACCAAAAAAACTGCTTTTCCTCATCGCAAATAAACTGCAGTGTTTGTTTTTGACTTAACAGAAAGGGACCTGATCTGAGCTATAATACAAACACAAACGGCGAAGGTGCGGCCGCGTGTGAAAAACAACCTTGTCATTGTAATCAGCAGGTTGTTAAGTGGTTAGGGTTAATAACTTTGTAATGCGAGCGGTTAAACAGACAGCGGCCTGGAAACACAGCTGCAAGTTCGCTCGGCCTGCCAAGTGGTTTCTGCTTCGAAAAAGTTGATCAGCAAATTCACCACAGTTTGTGTCTTTGCTGTGATCGTTTTGTGTGGAAACGAGTACATTTCCTTGTTAATAAACTACCGGGAAAAGCTCAGCCAAAACAAAATATGCAAAGGACTCACTTTAGTGGGAGTACTGAGAAAAGAAGAAAAAAAAAAAAAAGCAAGAATGCAATTTCCTCTGCATCTGCCAAGTCAAATGCAAACTAAGTGCGTAGCCTATTTCTGCAGCCTGAATTGTGTGCGTTTCTCAAGCCAACTGCCACACGCTGCCAAATGACTGACAGGCCTGAAAATGGACTACAAAAACAATCAGTCACTCACTGGTGAATAAACATGTTTTGGAGCTACTAAAACAATCAATCATTAGTCATGGAGTACAGTTAGAGTAATAAATCAACTTCCAATTGATGAACTGTGGTTTGGAAAGCAACTTAAAAAGAAAAGTACAGGTAAACAAAAAAGGGTTTGAAAGCAGTTGCTTTCGACATGAAAAGAAAAAAGGAGAACAGCAAGTTACTCAGCACCGCTCTAAAAAAAAAAACTGAGGTCTGGCTGACTAACAAGTGCAACTGTAGCAAAGAAACAGCAGCATGTTTTACTTGGTAAACAATCAACTAACTTAAGGGAAACCTTGGGCAACAGGAGCCACTTTTGAATAATCGGTTTCAACAGCTCCAGAGGAGGACACGGGCCACAGCACCAGCTTCAACTTAAGTTGTTTTTTGAACGGGCACACCAGATAATTATTGATACAACTGCGCCAAAATGTCTGATATGGTAAACATTAAGCTTACCAGCTGGCAGCTAATGTTGCAAACCCCAGGCCAGCACAGACTATTCTCTCTATTTTTTTTGACGAAACTGTTCAACAAATCTGGGTTCAACATATTTGAGATGTTTCTAGGATCTTGTATAAAGACAGTCCCAAGCTCTTTTTTTCTTATTAAAATAATTGTAGCAGACCTGTTTTTGTAAGTAAACCTGTTTGCCATAGTAATCTAAAGTTGTAAAAACATAATGTCACAAAGAGAAACTGAACAAATGTGGTGTGCTCAAGCAATCGCCATTTAAAAAAAAAAGTTGAGTTCTCCCGAGTTATTACTGTATAAAGCTTCAAACATCTGTTTTCAAGGTCAGAATCATCTGATCATAAAAGCCAGGCTGAAAAATGAACTCCTGCCAGGGAAACTATTACATGAAGCCATTTATGGAACAACCCGTACAAATGGCTTCTCTGATATATCACAAAATGTGAAACTAGAGTTACAATCTAACATATATAGGCTGAATACATTAACATCAAGAACATGCTAATTCACAAGGGTTTTATTACTTCTCACACTGGCTTTACTTCAGACTATGCTTCAGTTCCGACAGCATATTAAAACGTGTTTGCATCTTTCTATTATTTTTTTATCATTAATTTATCATCTGCAGAAAAGTTTCTCCATTCATCGATGAATTGCTTGGTCTATAAAAAGTCAGGAAAAAGATTTGAAAGGAAAAAAAAGTCACAATTTCTGAAAGTCATATTCAGTTTACTATCATATAAGATGGAAGAAAAAACAGCAAATCCTCCTTAAACAATTAATCAAAATAGTTGCAAATTATTCTTTTTGGACTAATCGTTTCAGTTCTTAAGGTTTTTGATGTAGGCTCTGCACCATTTTGCTTTTATGCATTTTCCTCTCAGGCAATCTTTCACAAGGCGGCCGTCACCATGGATCTTGAAATCCCCTCGCTTTATAGCATTTGCAAGAAGTATGCATCATTTTCTTTGATTGCATTCAAGCGTCGACGGGGTAATATGACTAATTTCAGCTAGAATCATTTGAATGCAGACCACATTTACTAAATGACTAATTTTGAGTAGTCTGCTACTAGGTAGCAGAGACTTTTTTTTTTTTTAAATCCTCTGCTGGAAGGTTTCAAACACCAGAGGAAACAGCTCATGTATTGGAAAAAAAAAAAAAGCATTGTGCCATAGCCTGCAGAAATAATGTGGTAAGTTCATTTCTGTTTGATGCATACTGCTTTTACACTCTTTGATCTGAGACAACTCTCAAAGTATGCAGATGCATCTTTGTCATACTTGTGCAACATACTATTCCTCACAGTTGATGTCATCTTAATCAGCTGCTTTTCATAATCATTAATACACTCAAAGAAGGCTACTAAATTAGCACCTAAAGCATCGCTGTTAGCATCGCACTAATTAGTCGACTAATTAAGTAGTCGATCGACAGAAAAATAAGCAGCAGCTAGGGTTCCTACACATTTTCCATTTTTTCAAAATTCCATACTTTTCCAGACTCAAATTTCCAGAATTATTTGTAGATTAGAAGACTTTTGCCCTTGCATATGGCTTATACTTGCTGCCTCCCCCGTGTTGGAGATGTCGAATGATTTCACACAAAGTTTGCATCTATCTTTCTTTTCCCATTTGGAATCCAAGGTTTTATATTTGGGATTGTCAAACCAGCACTCAGAAAAGATAGTTTACTTTTCTGATAACTATATCGCTACAGACTTAATATTTGGTTATTTGTGATGCTATAGGATTCAAAAGTATTGCCTCATTTTCTTTCAAAGTAATTTGGTCGCGGCTGTCCGGATTTGGTACTGAAATTTATATTTTCGAAAACAGAACGGGGTAATAGTCTGGAAACACAAGTATTTTTCCATACTTTTTCTTTTTTCCATACTTGTCTAGACCTGCAAATTCCATACCTTTCCAGTAATTTTTCCATGCAAAAATGACAGAAAATGCCATTTTCAGCCAGTCAAATGTGAAGAATTCCTGCTTTTCTGTTTTATATCGTATTAAACTGAATATCTTTGGGTTTTGGACTGACAAAACAGACATTTTAAGACATCACCTTGGACTTTGAGAAAATGGGATGGGCATCGTTAGTTGCAGCCCTAATCGCTTTAATAACAAGATGTTCCGGAGAATTGCCATCCCTACTAAATACACTACTACAGCACTGCTTATTAGAGTGAAATGATGACAGAGGCTGTCAGTCTAACCCGACAAAGTTGCTTTTGGTTGTCATCATCTCCACTGCGTGTGTGAGAAACACACAGATACCAATCATGTCCTGCACCACACACACCAATTACTGCCAACCTGGCCTCACCATCTACAAATATGTGTATGCTGTGTCGAGTGAATAAACATGTATGTATAAAATCTACGATGAATCGCACTACTTTCTGCTAGATATAAACGCACAAATAAACGACGTGTTTCTCTGTGTGTTTGCGAGGCTTATGGGTGTCTGTGTGCATATCACTCTCAGCGGGCCTTAGTGTCATGTTGCCAACAGAGCAGCAATTCTGGAAACACCGCTCCAGTCTGGCTCTGAGAGAGGAAGATGAGGCATGTGAGTGAGTGTGTGTGTGTGTGTGTGTGTGGGAGGGAGGGAGGGGTGGTATTTGACCAGCGAGAGTGAGAAGAGTTTCCCCGGCTCTGTGTGTGTCAGTGAGTTTGTACGAGGGCTGCAGCACGCTCTGACTTTCAGGGATGACTCAAGTGTGTCAGCGTGTGCTCCTGTGGTATTTATACGTGGTGGTGAGGTGTGGAGGATCTCCTCGGGCTCTGTCCATGGGGGGTTGGGGGAGGGGGTGAAGGTACCCACCCACTGCTTAGGGGCACCCTCAGCACATACACATGATGATATATATAACCACATTCTCGCACAAAAGCCCAAAAGCAACAGTCAAGACAATAAATAACACAGACTTTCAGCCATACACAAGCGTTACCCGTTAAGGACACGCCTTACGAGCCTAACACACACTGTAGACCACACATACAATTATACCAAAACACACAAAAGTACAAGCACTTCTAGCTGACTGCTGCTGATAATGTAGGTCTATCAAATAGACAACATATCCAGAGATTATGGAACATTTTGTCTTAAACCTGAACCTCTGAGCTCCAGCTGTATTTTTTATTTAGTTCTTTATTTCCAACAGTACTATAGTATAGCTAAAGTTTAATACATATTCCACTAAACACCGTCATCTGACCTGGTGTTGAAAGACACAAAAAATCCAGTGACCTCAGGTTACATCACTGATGATGTGTCACAAGTATCACAAGACAAAAACTACTGGTTAAATTGATGCTGTCATTAATGGTAATATTTGTTTTGTCTTTCTAATGATACAGTTAGAGCTGAAACAATTAGCTGATTAATTGATTAGTTAATCAAGAAAATGAATTAGCAACTATTTTGATCATCAATTAATCATTTTTCAAGCAAAACAAAACAAAACAAAACAAAACAAAACAAAACAACTAAAACTAAATATTATCTGGTTCCAGCCAGACCAGCTTTTAAAATGTGGGTGTCTGATGGTTTTCTTTGTCATGTATGAAAGTTAACTGAATTATTATTATTATTATATTTTATCTGCAAAAGATCCATCGATTAATGGAGAAAACAATCATTAGTTCATCAAGAATGCAATCATCAATTTTAATTTCTCAAACTGTCATTAACTAATCTAACAACCGCAACTGCTCTGTAAATAATACCATATGCATCCTGTGACCATGCAGGCCTACATAGTGAGCAGTATTTCACCCGGGGACTGTATAGGCTAATGCATCAGATTTAAAGTATTGGTATTCATGTTTATTGTACAGGTCCCTGTGAACTTGTAAATAAATAAATACAACTTACTGTAATGAAGCTTTGCAATTCAGACACACAGTAATGTTTCCCCTCATATCTCAACTACAGTAGCCTATGTATTTATATGATGCCCAGTAATGGTGGTTTCTCTGACAAGAGATTAAAAATAGAGATATGCTGGCATCCGTATTGCTGCAGAGCATGTACAACAAAACAATAACAAACCACCATCGTGTAAATGGCAGCGTTAAGTACTCCTCACCTTCTTTGCTGAGCCTCGCGGCTTCTCCGAGGCAGTAAAGCTCTGTGTCGCTGTTATCCAAGGACGAGTCTGCGTCAGGAGAAACACAACAGTCACTTTTACAAACACGCAGTTGCATGCATTCACACAACAAACTTTGGGGCCATGCGTGCGTGGAGCCATGCTGGTCCGAGGCTGGCTATCAGGTTAGCATTAGCTTGCTAGCACGTAAAAGCAAGTGTAGCTGTCAAAGCTAACAAACTTACAGCTGGACAGTTGAGGATAGCATTGCTGCACGCGCCAGCCGTACAAACTCCGCACTGTCAACGGTTAGCTTTGCTCGCGCGCCTGTGCACGACTGTTAAAGCAACCTATTAATATTGCATTACGTGGTAATATTTTTTGACAGTTACTTTGCTGCGCTTTGACAGACAGACCCTGCATGGTGGAGGAGCTTACTCAACTCAATCACAGACAGTTGGACCACGCACTTCCCGACAGTTTGTCCGCAAAAACAACAACGCTACCGACGTGCGAACTTACTGTCAACAAAACGTAATTTAGCTGCACTGACGAAGGAAGACCAAGGCTCGCAAAGGAAGGTATCCGGACTTGGTATTTGGCGATCCAGTGTCGCCATTGCTCTTCCTTCTTGTTGCTTTGCTGAGAGCCGTTTTTTCTCCTCTCTCTCTCGCTCTCTCTCTCTCGCTCTCTCTCTCTCTCTCCCCTTCGCACGCAGTAGGCGAAAAACGAAAGAACGAGGTGACGTCGTTGTCGTCGGGCGTCGGCTTTTTTCGGCATCTGTCGGATAGTTGAGAGGTGGAGCGACAGACAGGGAGCTACATGAGTTCAAAAGTTCAGTATGTAAGCCTATTAACATTATATTTCTCACTGTAGGACAGTAACACTGTTACATTATGTTGCATTACAAATTCTCTTTTTATTTTAATAGGATTGTTTGTCAGTTATTGAATAGGCATTGTTGGACCAATCAACTACAGAAATGTATTAGGCCTATCTGTTAATAGGCCATTAATATCTGCCTGACATTTAAATTCTATCATAAAGAGGAGTGATTATTCAGAATAATAATCAGCAGTTCATTCAACAATTATTTGTCAGACATTTAAAACAAATTTCAAATTATGTATTGTCATATGCACAACAAATACAAGAAGCAGTCATTGGCAATGAAAATCGTGGATCACAGGCTCCCTCCAAAAAAACCTGGGGTACATTATAATGAATGGTTCCATCTGCCTGTTGTCGTGACTGTAAATATTGAGGCCATATACTTTCATTTGAAGGTTAGGCTTAATTTATCTGGTCTTAGTACTACTGACACAGTATACAAGCCAAACCTATACTTCATATACGAGCACTCTATACTATCTACATTACATTGAAATATGGTGGCAGGTAATGTTAGGCACCGGCCCTCGTTTGAACTTGAAAAACGTGCCAATGCCAGATTTAAATCTTGTCTCTGCTTCATTCAAATAAAAATAAAAGAGTACTACGAAGGCTTAATGGGTATAATGGATTCTGGAAAGAGGAGGACTATGAATAACATTATGGTGTGTTTTAACTCAGATTATATTGTAAGGTTGCAGCTGCAGCTTAATTTTGTGCAAAGCAAAAACGTTTATTTTGATTATTTGGTCTGACTGATTTTGCAGCCTTGTGCAGAAGAAATCAGACAAACAAAACACCAACATAACATGACGAGGGGAGCAGGGATCACCAGTGGTGGAATGTAATAGAGTATGTTTACTCAAGTACTGTACTTAAGTACACATTTGAGGTATTTATACTTTACTTGAGTATTTTCCTTCCCTGCCACTTTATACTTCTAATCCACTATTGTAAATATTGTACTTTTTACTCCACTACACTATTTGACAGCTTTAATTACAAGTCAATTCACTAATTAAGATTTTTGCATACAAAACATATGAAAAACAAATATTGCATAAAATTATTATAATTAATTGGCATCTTTTTGATTGTTTAAGTAATTTAAATTTAATGATTCCAGCTTTACAAATGTGAAGATTTGCTGCTTTTCCTTTTAATTTTTTTATTTTCTAATAATTTAGAGGATTTTCTACATCGAGTACTTTTAATACTTAAGTACATTTTCCTGATTTTGATTGCAGGAGTTTTACTTGTATTGGAGTATTTTTACAGTGTGGTATGAGTACTTTTACTTAAGTAAAGGATCTGAATACTTCCTCCACCACAGGTCTTTCAGAGAGGTTCCCCAGCAAAATCCATAGTTTTATTTTAATTATAGCCTATATTGCAATCAGTTATGTCGTGTCAGCTTTTACAATAACAACACAACTCTCTAAATGGGATTCCAAACTACATCGTGCATTTATAAGTTAATTTAGTAGAGGACATAGTGGATTAAATACATACCGAATTCTCTGGTCATTGAAACAAACTGTCCCAGGATGTTGAGCTTCTCAAAGTGGCTCAGTAGGTCATGGCACTACATTGACCTCTTGTGGCTGAAAACAGAATCTGCATTTCAAGTGCAAAATCAGGCTCAGTGGCACGTGCATCGTCCCCTTTTCAAGAAACGTTCAATTAGATCACTGTGTTTTTCCTGTTATAAAAAATATTGAACAAACTGGTCACTTAAGTCCATCTCCTACTCATCAGATTTAACGCGTGGTGCGGCTGTACGATGCTTACATCTCGTGGTTTAAAACCTGAACAGAAGAAGAAGAATCAGAGGGAGCGCGAGTGAGGCAGAGAAGGGTGGAGATACAGAGGAAATGACAGCCTTAAACGAGGGCAAGGAAATGACTGATTAGTTTAAACTGATGTGTCAAATTAGGTCAAATCCACACACACACTTCATATGATCATCAGTGGTTGAATGCAATACTTCCTGTCTTCTCCTCACCCCCCCCCCCTACACACACACACACCAGCGCACTTCTCTATTCTCTCTTCTTTCTCTTTCACACAAACACACAAAGGATGACTCAGCCACGATGTTGTGTTTGTTTCCCACACGGTGATCACTGATGTCACAGGACAAATCAGGAGGTCACAAAGTACGATTTCTCTGTCTCTTCAAGGGTCATAGTAATGGTGCTGGTCAGAAACGCTTCAGTGTCTTCTAATTTTAACCTTCTAGATCAGGGGTTCCCAAACTTTTTCAGCTCAAGACCCCCCCCCAAAAAAAGTTGGTTTCTCCCCTGGACCCAAACTTCCAAAAATACATCATAAATTGCCATGAGATCTACATTTATCAACTACTGATAAAGAACACAACAAACCCTTCATTTAAAATGTATATGAAATGTGTATATTTCATTATAAAAGTACATCACATCAATAATTCAATTTGATGAATGTAATGTTAAGTTTCTCACATATAGCACTGTTATGTATTTTACAACTGGCGACCCAATAAAAAGAGTCTGCGACCCATTTTGGGAAAGACTGTTCTAGATCAATAAAGTGTTTTTTTTAGTTTTTCTTAAAAAATCTCACCTGAGCAGTTGCATTCAAACAATGTTGTACTTTTTTTTTCTCCAGATGTTTAAACATACTACACCACAAAATCTACAAAGAAAATGCAAAGTAAAAGTGAAGTTGAATGGACATTTTGTAAATGTAAATGTAAATAATAAATAGTTTGGCTTCTATATAGGGGCATGACGCAAAAGTCAACAAACACACACAAGCAGAGTGCATGTATGTGCACTGCACACATACAACTAAAGTTGTCATGATACCAGAATTTTAAACTTTGATACAAAAAAAACAATACTTGATACCTCAACAAAAAGGAAAAAAGTCCTTGGCACACAAAATAGGGTAATTTCTTTTCTTAAAAAAACAACAACAGAAGAACAAAGCACAGAACACACACCAACACACAGTTGATTTTCTTGTTTCATCTGTGCAGCCTTGGTTTGAAAATCTTTTTGTTTTTCTAGCTTTGGTTCTTTCGATACTATTGCATATTGCATCTTTTTAAACATGCGGCATTGAAAAATTATACTTTTGACAACCTTACATACAACCACACACACATTCGCAGATGGACAGGACGTTCACTAGAGAGATTAATGAAAAACAATCGTTCATTTTTATTGAAAAAACAAAAACAAAGGTACATTGAAATTGTGCATGTCACAGAGTGAATGTATGTCTTGAATAAGACACGTTGGCAGGTTAAATGCACACGAATCATTGACAAAGCTATAGCTAGTTGGACGATGATTACAAAAGTGCAGAGGCATAACCAGTACACCACACACACACATTCATTTAACTTTGTCCTTCGGCAGAGTTAAATCAATTTACATCATCCCACTTACATTTCAAAAAGCAATTGATAAAAAAAAAAAAGAAAATGAGAAATTCCTTCCAAAAAATCATCTACTTATGATGAAAATGAAAAAAAATAAGACAACAAGTGACAGTTTATAAAACACAACACCAGCTCACTGGTGTCGCATGAAGGATTTATAAAAACTAGGAAATCCAAAAAGAAGACGGACTGTTTTGAACAACAACAACAAAATAACGGATTTAACATCACATGGAGATATTATGGAATAATATATGGAAAAAAATAGTGCTTTGGGAGAGTTGTTTCTGTTTAACAGTGATGCAAAAAAAAAAAGTGATGAATGTAAAAAAAGTCACATTCAAAATGATAATAACAAACATTTTTTTCAACACAATCAAGGAAGGATTTAACCTTCATCTGGTACCTTAGTTGAGACTATAAAAAAAAATTAAAAAATCAAAGCCTTCAGAAGATCTCAAACTTTGGCTGCACATTTTCCTGAATTAACAACTTTTAATCAACTATTCTTTATGGATTTACACCCTCATGGTGCTTTAAAGGACATCATAAAAGCATACTAAGCACCATATGAGAGCGCTGTGCATGTTGTGATAAGAGCATCATACACTGAATGCACAAACTGCTTTCTCCATATTTGGGTTGGAGGCCATTTTACACAGTCCATGTCGGAAATGTCTCAAAGTTTATAATAAATCTAACCTGTCTCACTGTCCGCACAGATTTACCTTACTGAGGAAAACCAGTGAGGGATAAAGACTTTCACACGGATTCACCTCATCAGTGTACTTCATGAAAAGAGGAAATCTCTACAATAGTTTTGTAAATTAATAATCCTAGTTTAGTTTTGTCCAGACATTTCAATACCCACTAGACACCACTAGAGGGCGCTTTTTTTTTCTCACTCTGTGAGAGAGCCTGTGAACGAAAGAATATTGGGTAATTTTCTAGGTACACAAGGTGCTTTCAATAAAAAAAAATAGACAAAATATGAAAAAAAAAGTCAACACATTTAACATAGATGCAAATGCATGACTCAATTTCAAGGCTAATATCAAATTTATGCAATATACTGTATGCCAATAAATTACAATGAATGTCATTTTCTGTTGTATTATGCTTCATAGTGCACTACAGACGGTTACCCTGACAACCATATTATCCTTATTGCAGCAGATGTTAAAAAATGAAATCTTGCTCCTTGTGATTCCGTCAAGAGATAAGTACCTTACATTCATCAGTATGTAATGAAGCACAATAAATTCAGCCATTATCCTAAAATTGGACCAGAGAAATGAGGAAACCTCTCTATAGACTCACAGGCCATAATGCTGCTATAAAGTTTAACACATTTGGTCATTGTCTGTGCATGTATCTGCTTCATAAAGCATAAGAAACCATTTAGGATTTATTGTAAGAAGGCACGTTTAAAAGGATTTGACATACTAATTGCATTGGTGCTGCTATAGTATATGAAAAAGGTAAAAAAAAAAAAAAAGAACAAATAAAAAAGGCTAATCTACACATGAAACCTTAGTTAAAAAAACGTTCTCCTCCGTCAGCATCCTACTGCTGCGGGGGTGCTTAGGCCTTCAGAGGAAGTCGTTTTTTGAAATTTGCATTGCTTTTAGAACGGTTATCGGTTTAAATACGCCATAAATGTGCGAGGAATGATAGGACACCGCTGTGTACTACCTACACAGCTGCTACTGTGTTGATAAGGTCCAAATCCAATATCCAAATCCATCCATTTTTAAAACTGACCATCTATCAATTTATCCTTCGTTTTGTCTCTCTTCATCATTTTCACAGAGCTTTTTTTTTCTGTGTGTGTAATAATGTCTTCTTGCACATGTGGTCATACATGTCTCAAATTGGGTCTGTTCTATGTGTGGTGTGTACATGTATGTGACTGGTGCTTGATATTGTATGTTAGATGGGTGCAGGGACCTGTTGCCTTCCAGGTCCGGGCTGAGAAGAGAATTTCTGGGCGTGCCAACGAGTCTCCTTGTACACAAACCAGGCGTTTCCCGCCCACACAAACATGTTGAGGTAGCCAAACACCTGCAAGAAGAAAACTACAGATTAAAAATACAGGAAAACACATGTAACTAGAGCGCAGACCTCCGTCAAGGCCAATGGTGCATTCACATGCTCCTCAGATGGTCAAATTTCCCGAGTTTGGGAAGTCGATCTTCCGACTCCGGTGTGTTCATGAGCTTTAAGACGTGTTGTATTTTATTGCTTAGAGCGTTTAAACAACACGCTGTGTTTCCTGTATTTGTGTGACAACGAAAAATGGATCAGGTGAGCCAGATTTTTCCAGATTATTTCGACCCCACGTGAATGCAACACAAATGTTCTATCTTCGCAATGTTAATGAAAGTCTAAACTAATTTGCGTATCTGCCCCGTGATTGGGATCCGCTCCAAAATCGAATGAGTTTCATGGAAATCAGGCCAGAAATTCTTCTGCGGTCCTGCTGACAGACAAACCTAACATAGGAAGTGATAAAGCAGCTTTCTTCTAATGTACACTGTACGTCTGTGGAGTCTTATGCGATGACACATTCAAACTCTAGGGGAACAGAAAGACGACATTTTGATATTTGCTGGGTTTTATGTCAGTCACAAACCCACACATTGTTTGGACAGTTTGAGGACTTGCACTCTGGTCACATTTGTGTTCATTCCAACAGATTTGCTTTGGACGTGTGACGCAGCAAACATCGAGCGGACCACATCAAGAGTGTCTGAGGAAAATGAAAGTGTTATTGCTCAGTGTCTCATGACTGCGAGTCAGGCTGCTGAGCGGAGGGGGGGGGGGGGGGGGGGGGG
>JAOVVB010105880.1:0-12920 GCA_028570985.1 Heterobranchus longifilis | reverse complement strand
TCCTTTCAGATCCCGTTAGCGACCAATGTTGACTCACGTTTTCACCTGTGCTCGATCACTTTCCCTTTTAGTTTTTCATTCTTTCTTTTTCCTTTTTGCTAGTCTTGTCTCAGTATCAGCCATAACACCAAGATATCAGTTGAAGAATAAAGTTCTGTGAGTCTGGATAACTGCGTCCATGATGTAAACACAGGCACCGACCCGGGAACATGTATATTGAAATAACTACATAGAAATATAGCAATGTAGAATCTTCTCTCTGATGGGCTGGTTTGCTTACGTAGGTCATACAGAGACAGAGGGAGTAAACTGAGAATGTTTCATAACCAGTCAGAAAGTCCTCGTAGGGCCTTTGTGAATTTCCCCAAGGGGATGAATAAAGTATCTATCTATCTATCTATCATCTTTAAATGAATGAGATTAAAATGTAATTGAATCCTTTTAGCTGAGTGGAGAACAGGCGCACTGTGCCTCTCATTAATCAGAGAAACTGATGAAATCTGATAAAAGCTCAGACATGTCAAAAAAGACGAGATAGAAGCCGGACTTTGTTCTTCCACATATGAAGCCGTCTGTGTGTCTGGCTCAAAGTTCAGGTCACGCAGACAGTTTGAGTATTGCCTCTGTGAGTGTGTTTGTGTTTCCCTCTCTGAACTCTGACTGTTGGTATTAAGCTGTCTGAGCTACACAATGAGCCGTTGGGCCCTTATTGCTGCGCTCCTGCTGAGCCTGGTCCTCCACACTGCTGTCAGTCAGGAGACCGAGGACCCCGCCGCTGCTGCACCGCCGCCGCCGCCGCAGGGCCAGGCTCCTGATGGCACACAGGCCGAGGCCGATGCCGAGGCCGAGGAGTGGGGACTCAACTCCCTGAGAGGAGGCTTCGAGTCAGTGAGCGGATACTTTGACTCCATGCTGGAGTTCATGGGAGGACGGGACGGCGTGTGCCAATACCGCTGTCGATACGGTGAGTCCGTTAAATGGACCAGTGAGCAGTATGCAGTGTGGTTTAGAGCACTGGCTCCCAACCTGGGGGTCCTCCCCCCCTTTCACGGGGGGGTCGCAAATTGTTATTTTTAAAGTTTGGTTTATTATTTAAGATATAAACTAAAAATATATTTTTTTTTTAAATCACAGGATAAGGGCACAGTGAAGACCTGAACACAAACTATATTGTATTGATCTATACAAACTTCCTGCAGTTACTAAGTGTATGACTTTATTTCATATTATATTCAATGCAGAACAATAACTGATAAACTGTAGAAATAATGAACGCATTAACTGCAGGGTGTTTGTGTAAAACCAGCAGATTATTTCCTGTGAATAAGATAAGATGCTTTATTGTCATGTTTAACACAATGACGTTTAGTTTGGCAGCAATCCACAAATATAAATGTATAAACAAATATTGCACAAGAGTTTTTCCTGTTATTTTAGGAACTTTTAATACAACTCTTTCTGTATTATGTTTTTTAACAATCAGTCATACTTAATAGGTTTCTTTTTTTGACAGATTCAGTGGTTTCTATGAGTTTAAGTTTATATCTTAAATAATAATTTAATTTAGTTTTCTTTACAGAAATTAATGAAATGCTGAGATATGGACCAACTGTATATATATTTTTTTAAAGTTGTCTTACACATCTTAAAAAGGTCTCGCGACCCCCCTGTGAAGCTTTGGTGACCCCCAGCAGGGGTCGGGACCCCCAGGTTGGGAGCTAGTGGTTTAGGACAGTGATACTCAACTTGCGGCCCGTGGGCCAGATGTGGCCCCTGATAGGGTGCAGGGTGGCCCGCCAAGCATTTTCTAATTCACGTGAAAATACATTGATTCACACCAGGAATTCGTATATACTTTGAATGTAAATAAGGTGTCTGAGGACATAAAAAAAGCATAAAAACAGAGACTGTGCCAGGTGAGGATCCCCTGCATCCCCCGACAGAGTTTCAGGCTGTGTATTTAATTTGTGTATTTCACACTAAAATAACTTAAATATGTTCATTCTGTCCCTGTTTATGAATCATCTCAACATTTCAGTGATTGCATGATGGACGATATTCCAGCTTTAACGCATCAACTCCAAAGTATTTACAACTAAAATGCAACTGCAGCTATTATCAGATTTATCTGTCAAATAGGCCACGTGTCAATTCTTGTGCCAAGTTAATTTAGTTAATAAGTTAATTTAATGTCAAAGAAAGATGAGCTACGGACCTTTAAATGTTTATTAATTTTACCTGATAAATATTATTAATGGTGGTTTATTATATTGTGGCCCCCGGACAAAGCAAGTGGAGTGTCCCTGGTTTCGGGTCATTTATTTCCTACATACTTTACGATGCAGTCTTAATTGAAAGGAGTGTATGTATGACCTCTGCTCCAGTTTAAGGCGTTTCCACCCCAATAACACTAAAGTTCTTGGTGGAAAACACAAAATATTTCCTTCTTTTTGGAATGGAAATTGTCAAATTTATAGATATTGAATAGCCTATTGCAAGAAAAAAAATCTGCATCTTATACAGAACGTATAAAGTCGTGTCGAGTCCGATCAAAACGTTTTAATTGTCAGGTTTTTCACAATAAGAATGTTAATACTTTAGACTGTTTTGATGTTTTGTACTATAAGTGGAGAAAGTAAAATCTTGCATCAGAATTGTCATTTTGTAAATTCTGGCTTCAATATACAGTGATTAAGATGTAGAAATGAAGCAAATTCTCGTTTAAATTTTAAAGGAGCAGTGTGTAGGATTTAGTAGCATCCAGCGGTTGCAGATTGCAGCCAGACCTCCAGGAAGAGCGGCGACCGCTGAAGCCAATTTGACAAAGTGGCCAAACTGTGGTATTACAACTATGGCGGGCCGTCACGTGACGCCATGGGGCCCAAAAATACTTGTTTCCCATAGACTTACATGGCAAAAGAGACGTCTATAAATCCGTGGATACATTTTTTCCAGTGTCACAACCCCCTGTGAAATTCAAGTTAGCCGGAGCGCTAAACCGGATGTAGCCGGCTCCGTCAGCAGACGTCTCTCTGCACCTGATCTACAGGGCGCCTCAGTTTGTAGTTTTTCATCACTTCCTGTCCCCTCGTCTGGAAGTCAGTGTGTTTTTTGAATGTGTTTTTGTTTAGACGTCTGAAATAAGGTCTGCGGTTAACACAAGCTTCAGAGATTTTAACATTTTGATCTACGACATAAAATACGTCTCTAAATACCCCGCTGGTGCATTTCAAAGCTTTTATGTGTGTTTAAAAAGGCGGTTGCCAAAGTGACAGTGACAACTTTTTTGTAGCAGATTTTATTTCCCACGTTTGGGAGAGAAAGTATAATATTTAGTTTAAGACTGAGCTGTAGAATAACTTTTATTGTATTTGGCATGGAGGTATAAATCATTATGAATGCTGAACTCATAATGCATTATGTCCACCACTTATAATACTTTATAAACCTTGTTATAAGTTGTCATGCATGAGTATAAACATTTATAAAGAGTTTTTAAAGTCTTATGAATGCATTATAATGCCTTATGAATGAGCTTATAATGCATTATAGATATGATCTTTAAGTAAAGTGTTACCAAAAAAAATTGGGGGAAAAATAACTGCGTCAAAACTGTTTTTAACCTTTTAACACAACATTTAACCAGCGCAAAACTGATGCAACACAGCAGATAAATATCAGCCACTCCCGTCAGAGAACGTCATCTTATTTGCAGATTGAAGTCAAACAGGCGAATATCAGCCGATAACGATTTTCGCCGGATATATCGTGCATCCCTAAACACTGTAATTAGTTATTGATCAAAAGCCAGCGAAAACAAATGTTCCTGTGGTCCAGTTTTTTTTACACATCTGGGTTTCTACAACAGAATCTCTCCTGGGAGGCGACCCGTTCTCCAGCCTCGGAGACATTCCCGATTTTGACTTCTCACCCCTCTCCTCCTCGGACTTCCTGAGTGGAGATGGCCTTTCTCTCCCGTTGGACGGTTTCATCAATCTGTCCCCCCCCCACAGTCACGACTACCACTTTGGACTCGAGGACCACGAAGGCATCAGTGAACTGTTCGACTGTGACTTTGGTGACCTGTCACAAGTTCTGGGGGACAGTTAGAGAGCAGAAGCAACGTGGGCTTCTAGGTTTCTGACTTTTCCTCCGTTCCCCTGGGCTTCTAAAAGAGGGCTGTAAAAAATCAACATTTTATGGGCAAAGTCTTTGTTGAAAACCCAAACTTAATGTTTTAATTGTGCGGTGGGGGGGAAATGTTTTGCGTAATAATTGCCCATGATCCCAAAAATACCACCTTAACTGCAGAATCTCAGTCTCCAAATTTGTACAGCACATTATTAGCACTTCTCTTTTGAGCATTTAAATTTTAGACCAATACTTTAGCTTCAGTATAGCTATTTAAATTATTTATATGAATGTTATTTTGATATTTGTTGTTGTTGATAATGTTTTATCCAAGTGGATTGTGCAGGTGTTTGTGTGTGTGGAGTATGGACTCGTAGGGCTGGTTTCCTAAACACTGATTAGCTTACATGCTGCGATTCATACGCCGGGTTTTAGGTTTTCTCCAAAAAGGGGAAAAGTTTGCATCTGACAACTGAAGCCGCTTTAATGAAAGTAGCATCATAACCGTGTGTTCACACCGGGCGCAAATAAATTCATTTGCGGGAATGAATTACATATAAATTGCAAATTGTCCGAACTCAAAAATTAAGCGAGTAGATTATTTTCTTTGCGTCCGGTGTGAACGCGCGGTAAGAAGTGCAGTTTAACACTTTCAATATTTTCCCACAATGATAGAAGTCATTATAAGCACAAACGTAAAGTAAAAGCTTCTCCACTAATAATTCATTTTATCCAAAACACTGGAATCCTGACAGATCGTCTCTGTGTGTGTCTGACACCCAAAGTATCACTGCCCCAATGTAATGACTTCATTTGCTCCACTACATTTGATTAACGAGAGTTTGTAATAAAAAGCTACAGGTCCATTTTTAATTGCCCTCCAAACCCACTGACCGACAAATGGGCTGTTTTTATCAGGGCTGTATTTAAGTGAAAAACCAACACAGAAGGCCGTAGTTCCACTTTTCAACGCAACTTTTGTGATCAGATCTGAACTCAGCTGTGTCCGTATATGTGGGTTCATGTTTGAGACTTCAGTGTGACCTGCCTGATTGAATATTGATCGGCTATATTTGTATAATATAATAATATATAATATGTGCATCCAAAAGGGCGCTTTATGCAAGAGAGATCCATCTCCTTTTCTTTATATTTGGTTTATTTTGTAATTGTGGCAGAATAGCCGCTAACAAAGCTCCGCTAATTCAGTGACGAACATATTTAAATTCCTATAAATTCTTCACAGTAAAAGTCTTTTGTTATGTAAAAGCTTTTATATAAAATTGTCTGGATTGTGCCCGCAGGCTGCCCACACCTCACTGACATCGATGTTGTCTGTCTGATCAGATCCCAGTCAGAGATCTGATCTCGGAGCGTATACAGACTTTACAGTTGATGCGTCCTGGTGTGATCGGACGACTAAAGTCGCATTGAAAAGTGTAACCACGGCCTGAGATGCTTGATGATTGGGAAGTTTGACGCTCAACTTTTTTCAAATAAATGGTAACGTAAAGGGTTACCATGACATTTTTCACTGGATCTATAAAGGACAAAGACAGACTCCACAGAGTGACAATACTGTGGGTTTGAAGGACAAGTAAGCAGTTAAAATCTGAAAGGTTTTTTTTTGGTGTGCAGGAAGCCAGCTGATGATAGTCTGCTGCAGTTGTTAGCGATTTAAAAACTAATACTGAATATGTTGTTCTCTATTAGTTAGCTAAGCGATTAGCCATAGTCTCAGGTGTTCGGAGCAGAGCAAAGTCTTAAATCAATGTTTTTGATGCAAAGCGTGTATGACTGTTTTGTGGGTGTTGTGTAGGTTGATAATAGGTTTTTACAGGTTTACAGGTTTTTTGTTTTTTCAGCCAAGGATTCAAGTGAAAAACGTTCACCAGATGCCTGTAGACAGAGGCCCCGTTCAGACCTGACATTAACATGCGTGTTGTGTGATCCCATCACACGTGGACAGCTCGAAGTGCAGGTGTGGACGCATTGAGATCTGATCACCCAGACCACATTCAGAGATTTGTACTCAACTGATGTCCTCTGCGTAGGCGGAGGCATAGGTCCTATCTGTGATGCAGTAACAGTATTGGTTTCTTTAAAAAAAGTCGTAATGTTTAGAGAAAAAAGTTGTAATGTTTAGAGAATAAGGTCGTAAAGTTTTGAGAATGAAGTCGTAAAGTTTTGAGAAAAAAGTTGGAATATTTTGAGAAAAAAAGCTGTAATGTTTAGAGAAAAAAGTCGGAATATTTCAAGAAAAAAGTCGTAATGTTTTGAGAAAAAAGTTGGAATGTTTTGAGAAAAAAAGCTGTAATGTTTAGAGAAAAAAGTCGGAATATTTCAAGAAAAAAGTCGTAATGTTTTAAGAAAAAAGTCGGCGTATTTCAAGAAAAAAGTTGGGATATTTTGAGAAAAAAGTCGTAATGTTTTAAGAAAAAAGTCATCACGTTTAGAGAAAAAAGTCGTAATATTTTGAGAAAAAAGTCGTAATGTTTCGAGAAAAAAGTCACAACAAAGCAAAATGTGTTATAGTGCCGTTTTAAGACTATTTTGTTGATTATCGGGATAATATCGTGAATCACAATTATTTTGGCCAGCATAATCGTGACATGAAATTTTCATATCATCCGATGCCTGGTGGAAACACGGATTGTCACAAGTGGTCACGCAACACGCACGTGAAGACTCGTGTGTGAACAGACGTATGTAGAGCTGTCCCCCTGTGACCGGATCACCAAAGACGCATGTTAATACAAACGGGGGCCTCATGTTAATGTGGAGAAGCTCAGCAGATCATCACAGACCATTCACTCTTAATTGCATGTTTTCTAACAGCATTCAGTGTTTATCATTATGGGTGACTTAAAGCACAGCTGCATTGTTGCCTTTACCAGTCAGGAAAAGTTAACTGGAAGTGACGGAATCGAAACAGGGACGTGCTGTTATTTTATGATCAATTCAGAAAGTTAATGTTCATGCCTTAAATCAATGACCTCTGCCAGGTTAATGGAAGTACCTTGGATATCTTATCTCAGCCCTGAAAGATAAGTTCCTTCTTGTTTTTCTAAGAGCATCAGGCTCCGTCTTCTTGGTTCTTTAGAAACCGCATTGATTTTCAGTTGAAATAAGCAGCAATAACAAAGAGGTTTTCACATCATGCGCTCAGAGTATGAGATGAAAAACTGTCCTGCTACACGCGTCATGTATTGTTATAATTAGAAATGTCTGCGTCAAACTTTTATTTCTTGTTCTAAGTTATGTAAGCTAACATATTTCTTGCATTCCTGAAGTATTGGGTTTTAATATGTGTGTGGGTGCATGTGTGTTGAAAATACAATGTTTTGTTGAATTTCATATTTATTTAAAAAAAAGGGGGTTTAAAAGAAAAAATGGTACAAAATGTGTCATTAATTTTCTGCAGGATGCGACTTTACATTAGTGATGTCCAAATGAAGCTTCGTGAAGTTGTATTTGTTGACTCCATTAGATGGCGCCCTTGGTTTATAGAAAACAAGGAATGACAATTCAGTGTGTTTTCACCCTTTTGTTGAGCAGAGAGCCATCTGTTGGGCTCAGAGAATACAGAAAATGATTCATGAAGCTTCATTTGACGATCACTACTTTACACCCGCACCTGGGGAAATCCAAGCAAATCATGCCTTCAGAAATGTGTCCTTTAGTGGTGAAAAGAAGTTTTTTGTAAATTGTATTCTCATCCGTAGCACATTTATAATTTGCAATGTTTTTCCCCTGGTAGAGAATATATTTCCCTGTCCTACCTATTGTGCATGTGCAACCTTTGCATTGGCTGATGATGCAAAAAAAATTTCAGGAATACTGAATTACTAATGCGTAACGTAATTCTTCATGCTTTCTTTAGTCGCGGCCTTCTCTGTCACATCCGTGTAGACGACAGATTTCTCCATGTTGCAGGCAACATAGCAGCCTGGTCTCACAAAACGGCGTATGGATAACACACCAATTTGTTTGTGTTATCACGATGCATTTATTTTTTTGCTTTTCGCGTGTCATTTTACGCCATGTAGTCGCACTGGGCTTTCAACTGCAATCCCAACCGTGGCTATATTACTCCCTCTACTGCCCGGAGAGTGAGGAGACGTCATGAAGACTGAGAAGTCTTAGAAGTTCATGGCGGGCGGGCGGGGAGGTGGATGGGAGTAGACCAGTAGACCAGGGTCCTGTGTGAAACCAGTTATGTTAACTTAACCGTTGCTTGTGGTGATTTGATTTTTGTTATTTATGTTGATTACGCAACTTGCATAATTTGCGTACGCAAGTTATTTGCCGTAACAAACACCCAAACCACAATGTTTTTTCCCACAACACGGCTCAAAATGACACGCAAAAAGCTTGAAAGCATGACAGGTGAAACACAACATGTTATTTATGCTCTTTCCCACGAGATCACGCTGAACATGGCTAATCTAAGGTTGCACATGTATTGTTGTGTAGCTTTTGGGTACCTCAAACTGTCATGTGAATGTGTGAAATCCTTATAACTACCTTCATTCTTTATCTTCAGTTCTGTGGAAACATAAAATCCAGTGTATAATTTCAACAGCTACTAAAAAAAAAAAAAAAGTCAACTAGTGGTGTGGTTACGAGCCACTAAAATGTTCGGCGCCTCTTGTAATCCTGAAAAAGTTCCGTGTTTTTTGTGTTTTCTCTGCGTTTAACTTCCATCGGCAGCTGAGCTGATCAACGTTGTTGAATGTCGGCAGTTCATGGTGTCATGTTTTGGTTCTCTGCGGGACAAAATGCAGTGCCTTTCTGAGGTAAAAAACAAATCTCAATTATTAATGAATATTCAAGTCAGGATTTTGTTTTGTGTGTGGCCATGGTGAAAGAATGCAATGTTTTCAGGTGTTTTTTTTTGTTTGAAAAATTCGATACGATTTGCACCAGGGTTGAAATCAATTCACCTTCAGTAAAAACTCAAAATTTTCGTCTGTATACGATTGGGAATTGTAGCATGTATTATTTTGAGAATTAATGGGCCAGTGCTGTATTGAAATATATGAAATATATGCCATTCCATCCAAGCTATACAACACTATAAGTATCTACAGGATGAGGTGTTAATTCTTGTACAAACGAGGTTTACAAGCGCAGTCTGCGGACAGACGCTATAAAAAGACTGATGTGGATTAACAGACGGAAAGTGAATTGACTCCAACACTGTCGCTGTTCAAAGTGCTTTGTAGTTTATCCAGCAACTAAACAATCAATCCTTTTTTTTTTTACAAATTTTATTTTTGTTGCTACAGACTGGGTAAAAAAACAAACAGATTTGTACTTGTGAATTATTAATGGGCCCCAATATGCCCCTTTTGTATAAAATTTTCTTTGACAAAAAATAAAAAATGAACTATTTTGATTTGGCCCATTTGCGCCACATCTCGCCTTTCTGCTGTCCAAAAGTGAATCTAACACCCAAAAATATATTATCCCATTTAATCATTTGCATTACGTCGCTGTCGGGCGAAACCCTCGTATGTCCAAAACCGTTACTTTTCAGGAAATTTTTTAAAAAAGGAAACATTTTATTGAGCTGTTTACCTCAGACAAAGTCCGTAAATATTAAATATTTGTAAAACCCACAGACGGACGTAAAGGGTGACCAATAACATTTATTTATGAAAAAAAACAAAAAGACAAAATATGGAAATACAAGATTTCTGCCCGACGGTGACGATTAATTTGTCTTAACTTAAGAATGTTGATTATGATTAAATACTTTAAGAAAGAAGGTAAGTAAGAAAGGTTTGCAATGTAAATGCAAAAAGTGATTTTTACAGTTTAGTCAAGTCAGTTGTATTTATATTAGAGCTGCAACAATTTGTCGATCGACAGAAAAATATTCGCCAGCTGTTTTGATAACCGCTTAATCGTTAAAGTAATTCTTCACGTAAACATGGCAGAAAATGCTGCAGCCTCAAATATGGAGATGTCCCACGTTACTCAGTTTTATATCATATTAAATGTCCCATATTATGCTCATTTTCAGGTTCATACTTGTCTAAAAACATTATTTTTCTCACTGTCTGTATGAATATAGCTGTATTCACCCTCTGTCTGAAACGCTCCGTTTAAGCGCCTGTCTCTTTAAGGCCCGCTCAAAAAAAAAAAAGCCCAGTCTGCTCTGATTGGTCAGTGTTTCCAGATCTTCTGCATCTGCTCTCTGTGTCTCTGCACCGTCATTGCAGCTGCGTAATGACTGTAACGGCACTGTAGCTGCACTTTCTACCTGTATATAGTACAGTTGTGACATCACAACCTTACAGAAGTCCTGGCGGCTCGTTTAAAGTCAGTTTCTTAATACAGGCTGTGTGCATTTCTCTGTAGATTGAGCGTTTTGATACTTTCACAGTATTTATATAGCACTTAGACCTACTTTATAATCAAAAAGACATGGAAATCTTACTTTTACAATTTGGGGTTTTGGACTGACGAGACATTTAAAGACATCACCTTGGACTTTGAGAAACTCACCCGGGCAAAGACTAGACTTATCTGGCTCGCCGTGTAGTAACGTCAGTACATTAGTTTGACGATCGCCTCCACATGAGCGGCAAAATCAGTAAAGTTGTGTGGAAAATCGCTTTTCTTCATTTTGTATCCATCCAATATGTGTTTAAATGTTTTGACCTGCTGCCTGCAGGTTCATCCAACACTGTTATCACTTTCCTGTATTTCCATTCACACAGTATAAATACATACTTATACATACATATACATATAAATACAGTATTCATACAGATAAATCACTGCCTGCCCCTCATCTGAATTTCAATAGTCACATGATTGCAAACAACCTACTGGGGAAAAAATGTTCTATTTCAGGAAATATATTACACGTTATCCTCCAATTACCATTATTAGAAAAAGGAAAGGCTGTGAGATTATCACTGCCAGAAATAACCAGAAAAATACATTTAGAGGTCAGTAAGTAATTGTCCTGCAGTATTCATCACATACAAGTAAATACAGTCTCATCTGTGCAGCTAGATGGAGCCCTTCAGCCATCAGTGCAAAGTATGTAGTACTAAACTGTTTGTGGTTTTAGAGATGACATTTATCTGGTGCTAAAGGTGAAATACGACCTCACGCAGAAGTTGTAATAATTACAAGGCATTGTTTCTATTTTTCCGGTCATCCAGTGTATTATTTTGGGGCACGTCATAGAGCTGGTTCTGGCTATTAAAGGGATAGTTCAGATTTTTTAATAGATTTTTTTATTTTAGTCAGTGTATTACCTACAGTAGATGGCGGTCGGCACGCTTAACTTTCTCCTGGTTTGAGAGTGCATCGATTTTCATCTAACCCTAAAATCTGCATATTTTCCCAAATGTCAAATATTTTAAATACAATTTCACTTCACAGTCTCCTTTTTTTTCTTCAGATTGCTACCTCTTAAGTGGGACATCAAAGTCACAATTACCTATATGCTTTTCATGATTCATTTTCTGGCAAAAAAAAAAAAAGGTTTAAACAGCTATTATGACCAAGTAAAAATCTAGTTTTCCATTTTCACCTGCTGGTGCTCTCCAGTTAATAGCAGTTTAATAATGACTTGGGTGTGGCTTTGGCCCACTGTGTGCAGAAGATAGTACAAAAATGTTGGCGGTCGGCACACCTAACTTTCTCCTGGTTTGAGAGTGCATCGATTTTCATCTAACCGTAAAATCTGCATATTTTAATAATGACTTGGGTGTGGCTTTGGACCACTGTGTGCAGACAATAGTACAAAAATGTTGTTATAAGGGTGGATGGCCACAACAAAAGAGAGAGGGTGAGATATGTATTAGTGTGCAGGTGGATCCTGAGAAAGGTGTAACGAGACAACTATGATTCACCGACACCTCACTTTCTAGAGAAAGTTGTTAATGAGGTGTGTCTGCCCACACATATTTCTCCAGAAAGTCAATCAGGAAATCAAAGTGCGGATTGCTGCAATCATGTATGCTGATTCACACAAGTTAGCTGTCAGTGTGTGGAAATTATGAAACTCATTGCCTTTAAAGGGATAGCTCTGATTTTTTGAAGTGGGGTTGTATGAGGTACTTATCCACAGTCAGTGTATTATCTACAGTAGGTGGTGGTCGACACCCCCCCAAGTTTGGAGAAACAGACAGGAGGACAGGCACGGAAGCTAAACAATGTACTGCTGTGGACGGGGGCAGCAGCTTTATTTTAGCCACCTAAAAAAAAAAAATCAATGTCAGTTTAAATGCTATATTTAGAATATTTTACACCAGTAATTCCTGTGTTCTGTGAGATAAAATTACTGTTTTTGTCAATAGAGTCTGGTGGCTTTGACGAGCATAGATAACGGCTTCAATTCCCCCCCGAAAACTTAAACAGGGCTGTCTGAAGGTGAGGAAAATGGTGAAAATATCCTAAATATAGTGTACACTAAACTGAGATAGATATTTTTTTAGGTGGCTAAAAATAAATTTAGCTGCTGCCCCCATCCACTGCAGTACACTGCTTAGCTTCCGTGTCAGGACTCCTGTCTGTTTCTCCAAACTGGCGGCGTGCCGACCGCCACCTACTGTAGATAATACACTGATTATGGATAAGTACCTCATACAACCCCACTTCAAAAAATCTGAACTATCCCTTTAAGCTCCTGTATTGGTTGTTTGCATATGATGTCGGCAACTGGAGGACAACTACCAACACTGCACAAACGCCTATGATTTGCGATGTTTACGGCCATTCAAAACAATCAAAAAACAAGGGCCAGAAATAATAGTAGTAGG
>JAOVVB010105870.1:0-12920 GCA_028570985.1 Heterobranchus longifilis | reverse complement strand
TGATTAAAATACATTTCTAGCCAAAAGAAAGACATGACAAATAACCCGGATAACTTGCTAACACAATATGTGAGTTTAAAACTCTCCTGGGAACCTCTTGGCCAAATTGAGTTACAACAAAAACTTGTTTTCACAGATTAAATAAAAAAGAAATATGATCCTGGCAAAACCTTTTAGCTGTTCTTACTAATGCAAATACATGTTATACTCACATCTGGAACCATGGTTCCAGGTGTGAGTATTAAATGTATTTACCTATACCTGCAGGTTTCTACTTGTGCTAACTGATGGATTTACATTCTCGTTCTTGCACCTTTTTGTCACTTGTGTAAAACCACTCATGATGAAAACAAGTTCAACATACTCTGAGTCCAAGCCATGGTAGTGGTGTTGACAAGATGTGTGAACAAGATGAGACTTAAATGAATAGTTCAACAGTTTGGGAATTAGGCTACTCGCTTTGTGGCGCAGCGAAGTGGTGGAAAGTACGTAGATCGTTTACTTAAGTAAAAGCAGCAATACTACTGTGTAAAAATACTCAGTTACAAGTAACAGTCCTGCATTCAAAATCTGAAGTAAAAGTACAAAAGTATTATTGCCATTATACTTAAAGTATAAGTAAAAGTAGCCTACTTGTTATGCAGAATGGCCCTTTTCAGAATCATATGGCCTATTCTATTACTGGATTATAATTATTGATGCATTAATGTGTTCATCACTTTAATGTTGCAGCTGGTAAAGGTGGAGATCATTGTAACTACTTTATGTACTGCTGGGTAGCTTAACCTTTAATAATATAGAATAATTTATTAGTTGATAAATATTTTTGTATTAGCCATAATCCAAATCTGCAAAGTATATAAAGCAGTCAAACAAATACAAAGTACCATATTTGCCTCCAAAATGTAGCCTAGTGAAGTAGAAGTAGCCTATAAAGTCTACCATAAAATGGAAATACTTAACATTCCACTAGGGATCATAGGCTGCACATTCATTTTTTCAAAAAAACATTTGACGATTATTAATTGTATTTGGGTTGTATATGTAACCAAGAGTTTTGAGAAATACTATCTTATTTATAGCCTCTGTTGATTATCCTGCAATGATCAATATAAGTAATCATCACGTGCTGCAATGTCGGCTGAGGACACCACGCGCCTGTGAGGCAGAAATCAGGACAGAGAGGCCCCACACATTTGTTTTGTCGTTGACCTGCGCATGCGTGCTTCAACTGCTCTAGCACAACGACGCTTGGACAACTTTTAAACTTTGCACTTTTTTAATGGAAGTCTGGTACAGGGACACGGTCCTGCAGTGCACCGAGGACTGCTGGCGTTTGACGGAGATCTGAACACCAGAGTCGGGTTTGGAAATAAGTGATTTAAAGACTTTTGTTTGAAGCTGGAAGATGATGGTCGCTGGGGGACTCGAATAACGTGAGTGTGATTAGTGACTTTCTGTCAGTGTGACTCACATGATGTTACTTCCTTAGTGTAACAGCTGCCAACACAGAAAACTCTACAAACTTTGACATATAACGTTAATATTGGGCGGTGAAGGTCTTTGGGTGTAGTTAACATTAGCTAGCTAGGTAGCTAGCTTTTAGCCGTAATCTTTATGATTACTAAACTTATTGATCCTTATATGTTAACCAATTATATTAGCTGAATGTTACTGTATGTTTGGTGTATGAGAGTGCATGCATTTTCAATGTGGGCTGTTACATGTATCGTTTTGTATTTAGTTAGGTTAAGTAACGTTATACATTTTAGCTAATCTATTTCTATTTCAATATTTATACGCAATGAATTAGTCATTTGAATAAAGTGTAAATCTTGGAATATTATATTTAATTTATATTTGTTTATTCATTCATTGTTTTCCCGCACATTGGTGCTCATGTTGTGCATGTTTTAAAAAATGAATATATAAGTATATAAACAATTAATTGAAGTTTTAGATAGGATTTTTATATTTTAATTGTGTATCCAGTTGATGTTTTTTGTCTGGGCCCCCCAGTGGCAAAGAGGCCCTGGGCATGTGCATAGATCCAGCCCTGACTGTACCACCATTTTTTAAAAAAATATCAGTTTAAAGTTAAAGTTGCATGCTGTGGATGGAGGAGCTTCTTATTTGGCTCATTTGAGAATAACTCACCTCTCAGTGAAGACGCATAAACAGATCTCGTTCCCTATCGACAAAAATAACAGCTAATTTTACTAATTTTGTCTGACTTTCTCTGTTTCACTTCCTCAGTGAGAGCACGGGGATTTCTCTAAGCAGACTATTACACTGTACCATAACATTTTCATCACTTTAAGTTAAAGTTACTTGTCCCCAGTGGAGCTGTAGATTGAGTAGCTTCTTATTAGTCTCATCTGAGATGAATTTACCTCTCAGGAAGTCACATAAACAGATCTCGATTAATGAGTCTAAATAACTGGTGGTCATAATATGAATTAATAATAGTCTAAATATCTTGACATTGACATATGTGGACAGGAAAAGCAGAGGTTTCCATTTCATTGTTCTTTTGTCAGTCAGACACCCAGGGCTCATAATCTGTCTTCATCACGCTAATTAAATACAGCATACGTTTTGTTATTTTTTCCAGGCTCATAAAAGGTCACATTTATTATAGTGAAAAACTAGAACAATGATGTCTGTCTTGCAGTTAGCCCTGAAAACTGCAGCTGCCTTCATCTTGTGTCGAGATCGAGTCACACTGACATCTAAACCGCATGTAAATTTGTGCTGGGATCAATTTTTCACAGGCCTGGCTCATCTCAAACAAAACTAAAAACTAACTGCAGTTCAGAGAGCTTTGAGAGTCCTCGGAAGACCGGTGTTGCACCTCAATATGTGACCCATCAGATTCTGTGACCTCAGTTCCTGCCATGTTGCCACTGCAGATGATTTTTTTATTGTAGTCACATGTATTTTGATTACCAAAAATGATGCCTCCATTTTATTACACCATGCCAGGGTCACAAATTATGATTGCAGGAAAAAATGTCCAGAGCTCAAGATGATGACTTCAAATGTGTTGTTTTGTCCGACCAACATCCAAAACCCAAAGATACCCAGTTTACAACGATATAAAACAGAGAAAAGCAGCGAATACTCAACAGCAGCCAGAGAAGACTGAATTTAATGCCAGTTAATAATTTTAGCACTACAGTGTCAACTATAGAATTTGTCTTTCATTTGTTAATGTACAGCATCAACAATGAAAAAAAAATAAAAATTTTATCATTTAGTTTTTATTATATTTGTGGGACGCTCTCAAGAAGATGATGAGACAGCAGCACAGATGAAGAAGTGTGTATCACTGTTTGTGTGTTTTGTACAGGACTGAGTGAACCAGCATCACACACACACACACACACACACACACACACACACACACACACACACAGAGTGAGGAGATCATGTGGTGGTTCCAGCAGGGTCTGTGCTTCCTGCCTGCGGCGCTGGTCATCTGGACGGAGGCGTCCTTCGTTTTTGCTTACATCACAGCGGTGGTGCTGAGACATGTGGATCCTCTGGTGCCTTACATCAGGTCTGAGTCTGCACACACACACACACACACCTCCATGGAAACACAGCTGAAGAGGGCTGCTTTTTCATTCTGTAAATCTGTAATTGTGCAAAAAAATTCAAGTCAGTCAAACAAGAAAATATTTAAAAAAGATTAAAAGTTAGAAAATATTTAAAAATCCCTATTGCAATTTCTTTTAGCACTAAGCCCCTCCCCCTAGTTACTGTTGCTATTCCTCTCAATCTTTCAGTACTTTTTATTTGGTTACTGATGCCAACATATGCTACATTAGCTTCATTACTGACACCAGAATCAACCTTTTTCTATATCTTACATTTTTGATCATTCTTTTTTTTGAACCAAAACCCCTTTTTTCCTGTTTAACAAAATAATTCAAACTTCTCTTTAATGAACTTTGTTTTATGTTGCAGCGACACAGGAACGATGGCACCAGAGAGGTGTGTGTTTGGCATCATGCTGGATGTGTCAGCCTTTTTAGGTAACGCACACACACGCAAAATGTTTGTCTATGAAAAAAGGGAAAAAAGAGTTTATCAACTGATATATAGTTATTTGTGTGTGTGTGTGTGTGTGTGCAGGTATAGCCACGGTGTACGTGCGGTACAAACAGGTGGAGGCTCTGACAGATGAAGGCGAGCTCAAACTGAACCGACTGAACCGCCTCGGGCTGCTGCTCGGTTTGATCAGCTCCTTCGGGATGTGCGTGGTCGCCAACTTCCAGGTGAGCGCTGCTGGTCCCGGGTCAGTCCACACCTGTACAGTGTGTGAAGTGTTGAACGTGTCAGCAGTGTGTGTGTCTGTGTGTATGTGTGTGTGTCTGTGTGTGTGTCAGAGCAGAAGACCACGCTATTCTCCATGCACCTGGTGGGGGCGGTGCTGACCTTCGGGGTCGGGGCTCTCTACATCGTGGTTCAGACGCTGCTCTCGCACCGCATGCAGCCTCACGTCCACAGCAGGACCACGTACCTGGTCCGCCTCGGGGTCGGACTCTGGACCCTGAGCAGCATCATCAGCAGTATCCTTTAAAATGCACAATATGTCATTTTTTTCTGCCGCTAGGGGGTCTCTCAATCAAAACAATAACAAAAGATCTCTCCAAGACAAACAGACCCAGTGATTAAAACTGGGAAAAAGCAGTTTCATGTTAGAAATCAGTGTTTCTCCGACACTGTTTGGCTGCCGCTAACATTTGCAAATGCCACTAACATTTGCTCAGCTTTATATAGTTAAAAACAACCAAGATCTAAAAAGTGTATCATAAAAATATGACTTAAAACTGCTTCTGGCAGAAAGAGTCATATCCTCTTTAAAGGGGTTATGATGTCATTGACAGGCGTCCAAATGTAACCTTGAATAAAATTACAGATTTTCAAATGAACCACATAAAGCTTTCTTATATTTTGACCATAGTTTTGTTCATGAAATCATTATAATTATATTCCTCAGAATCAGAAATTGCTCTGCTTTTTCTTTTTTTTAAATTCTGGCGCATCACTGTCTTGCTTTGCTTTCTTCTTCACATTGATGAACCTGTTACTGAAAACTAAACATGCCAGGGAAGTGTAAAGTGAATCCAGCAAATTCTTGTGAGCAAGTCCTTGAAAATGAAAGAAATAGTGCTTGGAAAGGCCATGTCTGTATGAACACTGATATTCTAACTTTAATGCTGTGACCCTTAACAGCGTCCTCTCCTTCAGTGTTTGTGTCATCAGTCATCATGTACAGCAGTCTGCCGGGAGTGGACGTACCTCACAAAATGCACTGGACTCCTGGAGAGACGGTCAGTTTTGCAGCATTAGAGCTGGGTTTAATTTTTTTTTTAAATACTGGTGCCGATATGATATCCAAGTTTCAGTACTGATACCAAAATGATACCTTATTTTGACAAATATAAACATGTTTCTAACTTCACAGCTGTTAAAATGTTGTCTAAACACAAGCAGCTTTGTCTAAATAAAATAATTACACATGTTGGTTGGTAACGCAGCTGTTTGCAGCTTTACGTTGATGTTTGTATCTTTTTCAGGGTTACACGGCTCACATTATCAGCACCGTGTCTGAATGGTCTCTGGCCTTCTCCTTCATCAGCTTCTTCCTCACGTACATCAGAGATTTTCAGGTAGTCCGTCTCATCTTTTCACCCACACAGGCGCCGAGCACATAACTCCTCTTAAAGTCACAAGTTGTCATTTTTACTTTTCCATTTTATGTACAGATTACATAAACAAGATAAAACATTTTTTTAACTTTTATGTTAAACTTTTTAGGTCTTATTAAAGAGCTATGTTGACAAAAACAGAACATTTCCTAACTTTTTATGTTGTTTCTTTGTTTTTTTTTATGAAGAAAATTAATCTGCGAGCAGAAGCAGATTTGCAGAGCAGCCACCTGTACGACACCTGGCAACACGGCGGCGTCGCCGGGTCGCATCACAAACGTGACGCCTCGGAGTCGTCTCCACTGCTGGCGGGAGGAACGTGACCAGCTGCAGAGCGTCCTCCTGATTTTACACCAATTTTCACTGTTTCTAATCATGTTTAAAGGGTTTTTCTTTTTACAAAGACTCTCTTAAAGCTGGTGTGGTGGCTCGTAAAGGGTCAGTACACCCAAAACATTATCCTCTCTTCCTTCTCGTGGGATCTATCAGTCAAATAGTTTTATTTGTTCACGTGAGTAGAATTTAGTTTAAACATGACAAACCTGGACAAATAAAATCCAAACTATCTGACTGGGGAGATAATACGAGGCGGAAGAGATAGATTGTTATTTTATTTTTTGTAATTTGGGGTGAAATTACCCTTTTAACCCAAATATGAGGTTTTGCACTTTTCCCTCAAACTGCACCGGTCCTTCTCAGTGACTTTGTCCACTTCAGCGCTGCACTTTATATAATTTATACTTGATATTAAATGTGTTTTACTTTCAGTTATAAATTATATCTGCTCTTCCTTCACACGTCTATGAAGCCCAGTGTAGAAAAAAGTATTAAAAAGATCATTGATGTTGAAATCGGCGTATTGGAGTACTGAGTTCCCAGTCTGTGTGCGGCATACAGGATGGTTTAATATTTTCAATATCTGCTTTTATTTAGCTGCATTACATTCATTTCTTTTTAAGGGTGTTTTAAGTAAATGCTACTGGATATTACAGTATAATTTCAAATTTTTACTGTGAAGGCCATATCCCAGATGCCTTACTTCAAAATTCCTCAAACCTATGCGCACAGCTTTTTTTTTTTTCTATAATTTTCAATGTTGATTTTATAAACTGAACTATTACTTTGCTCTCCTGCAGGTGGCGCTGGCTGGCGTGAATTTAACTGGACAGCGCCCCCTGCTGGAGAATCAGGTGCTGTAGCGTGCCACTGGAATAATTATATATTTTTGACCCTGTTTAATTATAAACAATTAATATTTAAGTATTGTAAATTATTCAATGTGTATTTGAATAATGCATAAACAAACTCAAATTAAGAAATATTTATAAAAAAAACACCATTCAATTTGCCAATTAATCATTCAATTTCTTTATTCTTAATAACCAAACTTTAAAATAAGTGACCGTGAATAAGTGATTTATTAATGCTAATTTTAATTATGTTCCGTTTACTAATGTGTTTGCCGATTCCATTGCAGTTAATTTATCTGCTGCTTTAACATTCAGTGTCTAACACAACTGCTCAATGCATTTTCTTCCCTCATAAAAGTTTTTTTTTTAAATATATTTTGATTCATGCATTGTTAACATCCATGTTCACTAACTAGCAGTCTTCTGCTTTTGTTGTTGAATTACTGCAACAACAGTATGTCTGTCCCAGTCGTAAAAACAAATAGCTTTAAATTAAAACAATCAGAGCTGCTGCTGCTGCTGTTTGGGTCAAACTATATTTAATCTTTAGGTGTCACACAGCTGAAGCTCTTTTTAAACAATGTATTAATGATTAACTGTCTATAATTATTCTGATGGCACCCTCCAGACTCCACAGTAGCTGCTGTCTATTAACATATCTACAAATAAACATTAATATTTAATCAGATACAAACCTACTGAACTTCTAACCCTGCGTTGCTACTGTACATTGTACTGTTGGTGCATTATTCATGTTAAGACTAATAAAGATTCATTTCTTGTTTAGTTACGGTCACAGTTTGTCTGCTTCAGACTGCAGCCAAGTCAAAGAGACAAATATCTAATAATAAAAACGATATCATGGAGGAAAAAAGAAGCTAATTAATGAATTGGCAGTTATTGACATCCCAGACAATATATTTAATATTGTTCTGATTATTTATGCAAAATTATTAATTCAACAGTATGAATTCAGTAATATGAGAGTACAATTTATTAACTGGTGGACACACCCTCCATGATGCCTGTCGAACACTCACCAGGTCATTTGTAAAACATTGAAACAAAACAAACTCGCCTCATTTTTAACCACTCTGCTTCAACGCGTTTCAAAAACCAATAAAACTCTCACACAGATGGAAGCAAATACGTGACAAGTTTTAATTTTCTCATAAAACTATGACATTTCTATGCAAAGCATTTTAACATTTTTAGATTCACTCCCTAATTTTGTTCAAGTGACTCCAACCGGTGATGTTTTGGACATTTGTGGATTTTCGGGACGCTAAAACAAAATGAGGGAGGCTGAAAACTAAACACCGAAACTCAGATTTGACATTAACTTTGGCAAACTGATTTAATATTATTCAGACTTTTTAACGACCCATGGAAACCCTGATTATGCACCAAATATATTGAGGCTTCTGTTGAAGATTCGATGTTAATTGTCTCACTGATAATCACAAATGATCAAAGTCTGATAATATTACAACACATTACTATTAAAATATTAATGGCTTGAACATATATACATACAATCATAACAATAAATAACAACACTGAAATTAGAGAAGCAGCTTTGTAAAATCAGTAAAATAAAAAGATCTCATGCTGATAAACCACAGGTTGAAAATATAACTATAAGATTTTTAGTAACTGCTTGTTAAAGGGTCAGTTCACCCAAATTACAAAAATACATATTCTCTCCAGTTCTATCTTTCCAGTAGGACAGATTTAGTTTAGAGACATCTGTCTCTGAGATTTCTGCCTCCTGTTTTAGAATTGACAAAAATTAATTAAAAAAAATTCAACAGCAACATCTAATTTAGAAACAGTGTCCCTGTCACACTAATCGCTTTTAAAATCAAATAACAATTTAAAACACAACTTAGTTTATTCGTGTCTCAACGAACTGCAAAAAGTTGACTCAGGGTTTATTCTCTGACCTTCAACTTAGCTGGTAAATTTACTCTGCCGTTGTATTAAAAACATTAAATTCTCAGCTGATGTCTGAAAACAGCGGCCAAAACTGCGTTACGGCAATATTTCCGTCATTTAGACGACGCTTTACGTTCTGATCCTTGCATACAGTCACTGTTTTGCTAACATGGACTATATAAAAGAGGTTTTACCATTTGGTACCATTTTATAATTTAATTACCAGAAAACATGCTATATCGTGATATATATCGAGATACGAGATGACCTATATCGGGATAGATTTTGGCCATATCGCCCAGTCCTATCTCAAATGTGAATATTACATTTGTGATTTCTCTGTAGAAAACAGAAATCACAATAAAAAAAAAACCTGAAAAGGCATCAACAAGCAGCAAATACCAATATCGACTATTTTTCTTTTAATGTAGAAATAAGTTTGATTACGTTTGGTACAAACGTATCTTGATTAATAATAGACAACTGAACAAGCCTGAAAATAATCACAATATCTGTTAGAAAAATTGTAATGAAGTTCCAATAAAAACTGCTGACAGTGTGTTCTAGATACCACTTGTGGTTTTTGTAACTTGGGTGAACTGTCCCTTTAACATTGAGGAAAGACCCAGATGAAGAGCAGACGGTGAAGCTGCAGGTGTGTCTCGGGACTACAGGAAGTAGTGAACGTCCAGCAAGTCTAGACACACGAAAAAAAAATCATTCAAAAGTTCCCAGAATGCACTGCAAAAAGAAGTGAGTGCTCACTGACTGGATGAGCTCCCTGTGTTCCTAAACTCAGTTATGCAAGAAGAATATGCACCATGTAAGCTTCCCTGATAATCAGTCTCTTCATCCTTCAGTGTCACGTGGCGTTCATCACATCGGCTGTTTTATGATCGTAAAACTCTGAAGTTTCACAGGTTGATTTAAGAAATGTAAGACGTGTTATTCCTTTAAGTCGACTTACATCAACCTGTACAGCTGCAAACATTTGATCCACACCTGAAGACATTTTACTTTCTCCCAAAAAGATGGCGTCCCTATTTTTAAATCCCACCTACGAAGCTTTGACTGTTTTTTTTAACACCGAGGAAACAGCCGAGGAAATGAGCACAACACCAGAGATGAGGGCCATGATTCAGAGGTGTGTAATGCCGATGCGCTCAACAGTGTTTCACTACCTTCTGACAGACAGACACGCCCAATGATTTCATGAATTTCTGTTTTTCTTTAATTGCCAGAGATCTGCTTGAAGCTATGGCACGAGCACTTCCAGAACATCCAAGAGTTGCAGAGAGTTTAAACCCGAGGGCAAAGTCAAAAAAGTAATTTCTCAATCCTCTGACCTCGACCCTTTAAAACCTGCAGGAGATCCCTTTTTCCAAACTGAAGTCACGTGTTCAGCGGTTTCCAGTTCTCTGATGATGCAGGGAGGGTTATCGCACGGACGGAGGGCGTCAGAAAAAAGGCCGGAGGGTTATAAGGCATCAGTGTGGCGGGGGGGTGGGGGGGGGGCCACGGAAAGGCTGACGAGCTCCGAAAATTCGACATTCACAGTCGGATCTGCACGTCCTGAACTCTGTCCTCCTTCACTTCCACCTGAAGGTTAAAAGGCCGATCCGTCACAGATGATGTTCTGGCCTCGGCCGGGAAACAGCTCCATCTGCCAGTACCGAGGGTCAGCGTACACTATGAAAGGTCAAAGGTCAGAGGGAACAACCATCAACTGAGTTTTCAGGCCGAAAACACTTCAGCAGTCTCGCGTGACATTTAACTGTTTGATTTTAGGGATCAGGAGAACAGATGCACCAGCTGCGCGTACGTCTGGGTGTAACGTTACGTCCGACTTAGTACTGAAAGTTACGACCGATATAAAGTTATGCCTAGTGCACCACTCAGGCTTAAGCCCTGTATGTGTGGCACGCAGGTGTAACTTTTACGCCTAGCATGGAGCAGGCGTCAGTCAGAAAATCAGACTAGTATCCATGAAAATAATCAGGGAAAAAAAATTAATGATCTTACAACCACAAAAGAAAAACAGGATAAATAACGAGAGGGCATTAAGACGAGAAAGAGTCATCTGTGACCAGACAACCCCACTGGATGTCTATTCTGAGAGAGGTTTCGCTTTGGCAGGCAAGAGGAGGTGCAGAAGGCTGTTATCAGCCCATTAAATGGTCGGTCGCAGTTTTGTCACCCCACAACTACCTACAGCATTATGTGTTGGTTTTTTGCAGGTATAAGGACCTTTTAAAGGACTGTGGGAGACAACAGACAACAGCATACCGGGCTATTAGAAGAGTGTATTATAGCATTATCAGATCATTATATGTTTGTTTGTGTTGTCAAATTTAGCTGTGAGAACATTTATACTCTGCATACAACTCTTTTAAGTTTTCTTATTTCTCCATCAGTAAAATAGATAATTCCTTTTCTTTTGGTTTGAAGGGAGAAGTTAGAGTTGGCTTTGGATACGAGTGTGTTGCTTGGCAACGATCATCACTTTGCATGTATTCACGTGGATGCGCATCATAAGACCGGCTTTGTGCACTCTGTAAATTCTAATCCAAAAGTCGGACGTTGTTTTGTCACGTTAAATGTAACAGATTAATTAAAAACAGGTGCGGCAGGTGTTACCCATGTCTCCAGGTGTCAGCCACAGATTGAAGGAGCTGCAGTGTTTCTGACAGCGCTGAACAGGCAGAACTCGAACTGTGGGGAGCCCCTCCCCTACCACCAGCCAGCCAAACACCCCGACACCCTGAAACACAGACAACAACTCAAAGTTAGAGCAGAGGCCAAGAGTTACAGAACACTGAGGGTCAAGTCTACAAAACCACTGCACATGATTGCACTGACAAGGTTTTCCCAAACATTATAAGGCTTAGGTGCAGCACCCCAGCTGTTTTGGGCAGCACCTGAGCAGAATGAATGTTGTTTATTATCTGCTCAAGCTTTTCCAAATTCTGTACACAAATATGGTAATAATAATGATCCAAAGTAATGTAAAACTGCATCATTTTAAAATGTTCTTCTACAAACAAACTGACTGATCCAGCATTCTTTCCAATCAATCTGCATTTTCAACTGCATTTTCACACAGACGTTTGTAAATAAGCAGTACAAAAATCAATGATGCAAATCTGACACCTGCAGCTGTCATGGAGAAGGAAACTCAATCTGTGTAAGCAAATTACTTAAAGTTACAAAGATCTGGTGAAAAGCCATGTTTTTGCATCTCACTTTCACTTCTTTCTCAAGTTTCATTATCTGCAGACATCGCTCTTCTTTGTTTGTTCGGCCATAGTAACCGTTTACTCGTAAGGCTAGCAGAGACCAAAAAAAAGCCATAGGCTCAATCACCATTGTGTTACCTCATTCGGCAAAAGATAGTGACTTAACAGACATTTATTTAAATGAAAATCTTCGAGATTATTACTTTAATTGGGAGAAATTGTATTAATTTATTAACAATTTATTGCTGACGTTTAAACATACAGTATGTTTAAGGCAAAAATCTGTTGGCAATATCAAACTTCACTACATCAATACAAATAGGAAAAATGAACTATATTTAACTTGCTCTGGTAGACGGGTTCAGTCTTCTGGCTTATTACAACTTGGTTCTTACTTTTGAAATGTTGTCCATCATTCCTGTCAGTAACAATAACCTTGTATTCCTGTTTAGTGTCTCAGTGTGGGGACGTCTCACCTTACTCTGGGAGTTTGTGCTGTGCGTGACCAGGCAGCGCTGCACGATGGTCCCGGCACTGTCCAGCAGGGGGCAGAGCTCGGCCTTCGGGAAGAGCCACCTCAACACCTTCTCCCTGGTCCCAGAGCTGAACCTCCTGCACAACACGCACACACACACACACCAATCATTATATTACACTGTGTCTCACTGGATTTTTTTTCACCTCCGGCACCAACAACAAAACATTCTGTAACCATCTGGACCATAGAGAAGTCTCGTCCCTTCCGGTGGACCACCATGAGACCTTAGTTCGGAAAAAGTATGTACAGTTTTGCCATGAATTACATATATGATGTTTGTCAATTTAAAAAATTATTT
>JAOVVB010105860.1:0-12920 GCA_028570985.1 Heterobranchus longifilis | reverse complement strand
TGTTACTCACTGTGAGGAATGAAGTCTCTGATGAGCGTGAACGAGGGCATCACAGTCAGGTGGAGTCTCAGATGTTGAGATGTGCAGTCGGCTACAACTGAGAGGTGGATCATCTGTAAGAGAGGGTCCAACATTTGAAGTTTTACAGTGTGGAATGCAGACTGGATACAGGTTGCAATGAGAGTAGCAGCAACAGTAGAAGACGACGTCTGGCATCAAGTGAATACACTCAGTTTAATATAAAAGATACCATTTGTTATCATTACCAGTAAACACAGCACTGACACATTTCAGAATAAAGGCCCAATAACAGTTCAATGGTAAGCAAAATTATATTGGATTGTTTGTTATATTTTAATCCGGCCCTCGGGCCCAAATTTGCCCAGGTCAGTACTACACTATGGTCTTTTTTTAATTGTTTGTTTTTTTGACGAAATACTCCATAGGTATACTCCAATATCCATAGGTAACGCAGTAACGTAACAAATTACTTTTAATTGACAGTAATGTTGTAAGGCAATAAATTACTTCCTAAAGTAACTCTACCCAACACAGAGTAGAACATATAACAATATATACTATGGCGTTTTTGCTTTATTTTGGATGAGATACTACACTGTTTTTGCTGCTTTTTTGACAACATATTATACTATGACGCAATTTCGGCATTTTTATGAATGCTATGACGTTCTTGTGGGATTTTTGACGACATAATATACTACTCTTCCCTGTTAGCTTAAAGAGCACCATGTGCTTGGTACTTTTTGACCAAAGGACAATATCGAGTGTAAGGGCTAGTGTGGGTTATCTCCTGAGAATTTCAGCTGCTTCTTGAGGTCTGCCCACACATCCCAGTCTTTTGCCATGGCTCATCTCTGCTGCCGCTGCTGCTGCCGCTGCCGCTGCTGCTGCCGCTGCCGCTGCTGCTGCCGCTGCTGCTGCTGCCGCTGCTGCTGCCCTCTCCCCTGACCTGAGAAAGTGGTGATAAAATGAGGATCATTAGAAAGTTGTTTTGGCTTCTTTCTTGCCTGCTCCAACAATATTAAAAAATAATAATTCACTGACATGCTCAAGGTTAGCTGGCCTTCCACAGAGCGTGCATCTGGGGCTCTCTGCCAACCCATGTGTTGAGTTTTAACAGAGACAGCAGGACATTGTTTGTGGAACACAACATGCCACTTCCATGCTACTGATGTCCTGCCAGGTCCGTGCTCTCTCTTATCTCAGCTCACAAGGCCGCTTTAAGCGCAGTGTTTTTTTTTCTAAACATTACGTCTTTTTTTTCTGTAAACATTACTACTTTTTTTCTGGAAAAATTATGACTTTTTTTCTCGAAACATTACAACTCTTTCCTTGAAACATTACACCTTTTTTCTCGAAACATTACTACTTTTTTATGTAAACATTCCTTTTTATTAAATTATGACATTTTTCTCTAAATTTTCACTTTTCTGGAAATATTACAACTGATGCACATCTACAAAAGGACCAAAAACAAAGAGATGCTGCTTGGTGGTCCTGTGCACTAACACTGTTTTTATTTATGTAAGTTTATACATTTGAGAAACAAAAAGATGCTGCTATCTGCTGAATAACTGTTAAATACATGTTCATTTAAGTTCAGCAATTTTAAATTGTTGTAGGCTATTTTATCAAATGTGAAAAAAAAAAAAAAAACTAAATCAGCACTATAAATCAGCCATCAGTCGCCCTGCTCTCTAAATATCGGTATCGACATCGGCCATTGAAAAACACACATCGGTCGACCACTAGTTTATACTGGACAGTCACTTCTCCTCACAGATGTAAATAATGTACGCAGGCATGAAGACATGTGGATGAATGGACTTTATAGATTGCACACTGTAAGCACATGTATGAACACTCCCAGAGCTCATCATACTAAAACATGACACGAGTGAGTTGCTGCGAGTTGAACAGAAAGAGGAAAGGGGCGCGTAAGTAAATGGCTTGGAGGAAAACAACGCACGCAGGACGGAAGGAAGGAGGGAGGAGAGGCTGCTGGGAGGAGACCTGGTCTGCATGCCTGAGCGTAAGCATCACCGGGTCACGGGGGAGGGAAGGTATGCTCACACACGACCACCACAATACACACATATGTAATCTGGATCTCTTATTAAACAGAACCATGCAGGCGTCTTATCAGCTGTAATGATCCACATTTATTTGCTCAGAATTTTCCTATTTTATCAGATTCAATGCATGAAGGAATGCTCAGCTGTTTTTAAACCTTATCCCCATCCCATTGTGCAGTGTGACTAATTATTAATACACGGTTTAAAGTCCGCCCATGCCCTCTCTGTAGCTTTAGCAAGAAATCACAAGCGCTCAGGATTATCCACGCAGTGACATTTCTGTCAATGTCAAAAAGTACAACAGCTCACTCTCCTGCCACTTAATGAGGCAGCAAGGAAGACACGCTGCTCGTCTGTCATCAGTCGAGTCAGAGCAGGAGCGAGGGGCCCTGTGGTCGTTTTGTGCAAGTCATAAAACTAAGAAGAAGAATTTAAAGCATCTCACATTTCTATTTACATAATCACAGAGGGAATTATTTTAAAGCAAGGAAGAGTCACGATTCTCCAAATCCACGATTCGATTTGATTTTGGATTTTAAATTCACGAACGATTTGATTTTCCATTTTAACGGCTGTGCCATTGTTAGACTATGGAGTCTTTGATTCTTGAATATCAACAGATCGTTGGTTTTATGCCCGGACAACTGTCATTCACATTTTCAAATTCCTCGTTAAAAAGCCTTATTGGAATATTCCAAAAACCAGGAGAAAAAAAATACTGGAAGAATTGCCGATTCCGATTTTGATTTAGCTCATTCAGATCGATTTTCGATTAAGAAAATTTGTTCTATAAAATGTCAAAAAATAGTAAAAAATGTCCAAACCAGTTCTCAAATTCCAAGGTGATGGCTTTAAATATCTTGTTTTGTCAGTCCAAAGATATTCAGTTTAATATGACATAAAATAGAGAAAAGCAGGAAATTTCCATATTTGAGAGGCTGAAACAGCATTTTTTGCTATTTTTGCATGAAAAATCATTTGAACGATTCATCAATTATCAAAATAGTCGATTAGTCAACTAATCGTTGCAGCTCTAGTTCAGATGGGCATGAAAGTGTCCTTGCTGCATCATCAGATGAAAAAAGATGAAGTGTGTATATGTATATATATTTACCAATGAATATCATAGCATACCATATATGGTATGCTATGATATTCATTGGTAAAAAAATAAATGGAACAACACTGTGAGAATAATACTGCGGCCAGAAATATCCATCATTAAAAAATGCTGCATTTATGCATCTATGTAGAGGAACTTTAAGGTTAAAAGTCATTAAAAGTTAATTAAAATGTTTAAAATGTATAGAATTTAATGAGGGGAACAATTAGTCCCAGAACCTGTAGAACTCATTGTTGGTCTTATAAAGTGCTCTTGTCCTTGTGATGCTTGCATTGATTTCTTGTAGTTTATCTTTCAGCCTTCACCGCTGGCTAACCTACCTGGTTAATCATCAGTACCAGTAGCTGGAACAGCCCACCCCCCCGCTGTAGAAACTACAATATTTGCTGACAGTCATGCAGGACTCCAGTCCTACTTTGTCTGATTCTGTTGTCCACATTGTCAGTGGTGGTGTGTGTAATGAGGGGTCTTGAAATGCCAATAGACCACAACTGTCTACTTAAACTGCCATTACACTCCGTCAGAACAGCCTGTCTGTCAGATGGTGGAATAGCTTCAGAAATCCTCCCCTGCACAGCTTTCTGATTATAACAGATTACAGGAGGCTGCGTCTGATGATATCTGAACAATTTTTAAAATTGACAATCCAACATTCACCACTACTTCACACCGTGATTGTCTATTTCCGTCACTTTGCGCAGTAACAAACGAGTGCAACACTGTGAACATTTTAGAAGAGACTGTCCCCATATTTAAACAATATTGCCCCTTCAGGACAATCACCTTTTGACCCTGCCTTCAAATGTGGCCGTTCAGAAAAACTAGAAACACTTACAATTTTCAACACGCCATGCAAACTAGTGCTGATCAGGCACAACACAAGCATTGCTGTGTATGTTTCAGAAGTAGCTATCTATCTTGGCAGAGGTCCAGGAGTGTGGGAGGGTCTCCAGTGGTGGATCTGCTGGAACTCCCCTTTTCCTGATCCCATGACCTAACAAATATCCAGACTCCTCTATCAGGGTGTCCGGTGTCGTCTCCATTCTACCCTAGATATATTGTACCCCCACTGAAGGTCTGTGACTCACATATCCACTGCGTATCTCAAGTTTCATGTAGTGTTATACATACAACTAACACAGTCCAGTGGTTAGAAGTATAATACTGAGTTACATAGTTACTGTGTGTACAAAAACACACGTCCATGCCATGAGAAATCCAGAATATGGGAGTGTTGCTATCTGAAGGATATGTTTCTAATCAACTCCTCTCTCTGTTTTATGACTGTGATTAAGCCCAGATGAATTTTTATCTTCGGCTTCTGCAAAACAAGAAGCCTCTCAGTGATTTATGTATTTATTGCGTATGGAATGTTTGCACATCCTCTAATTCACCATGAGCCATTATTGGGTCGTGGTACCCAGCCAAACCTTTCTCAACACCACGTTTTCTCAACCCATCTTTGTTGCAAACTCATCTTCTACACAGATCCAGTTCTTAACCCATGATGCCCTGCCCTTAAACACCTTGGTCTCACAGTAATGACTTCCCACAATGCAAAAGCATGGGATGAAACAAACAGCATGTTGGCGATCCTTGTGGCTAAAATGTCAGGTTTGCACTCAAAGAAGGTCATATGATCAAAATAGACAGCGACAGGGAATTTTCCTGGCCACACCGGCTGCAGCTTTATAATTAGTGTACAGACATGAGAGTGGTATAAACCTTCTCATCTAACTCTCGCTAAGAAAGTGAATAAGCATATTTCCCCAAAAAGGTCCAGCTGTTTAACATTCTGACCTGAGTGTTACAGAAAGCTAAAATAGAAACGGCTCATCCTCTGGTGAGCATGAATGTGCAGCACATTTCAATCTGCTCAACAGTTTTCATGACACCATATCTTGGACTTTTCGACCAATACTTGAAATACAGTAGGGCTGCACGATATGAGGAAAATATGCGATGTGCGATATGCGAATATTGCGATAACGATAAATATCGTGCCAGTTCTGCATTTCTGTTGCTCTCAGCATACTGCTAAATTGCTTGTTGAATAAAAAAAATTTAAAAAAGGAAGTTATTTCTGACATTTTATTGAACAAATTGAACTGAACACAAAAGGCACCATTACACGCCGAGAGCCCAACCAGCAGTCAGTGGTTAGGATGGTTACATTCCTTGCTGATGTCATTATGCCCTTTGCTTCTTATCTCATTTAACTGCAAATCTAATCGGTTTTTTTCCCACAACAGTTGTGGATGAGGAAGTTTTCACAACTTTTCAAACTTGGCAGTTTTTATTACCTCAGGTAGTGAAATAAAGACTCCTGAGACGATCACATGGTTACAAGAAAAACAAATCACTGACAGTCTATCCAGCATGCTTTATTTTAGGACAGTCTACAAATGAAAGGCCATGTATAACTGAGGAAAAGTATTATTTTCTCAGCTGTCAAATGTCACCAAATCTATATCCAGTTTTCTCTAATGTTTAGCCCTCTGTCTTTACAGCCCAGTGAAAATATCAGACAATGACAGCAGGCATGACCCCGCTGGCCGAAGTACAGGCCCGTCTAAAATAGATTCTGATAACGTGCTGTGAAACGGAGATTGGAAAGGAATGTTCCACACGCAAGGTGGTCAATGAGCTTATAGGGAGGGGCGTTGCACCAGACATCAGCTAACTTGCATTTCTCTTTCAACATGTGTTTCACATTTCAATTTAAAGACTTGTTGATCATCCACGCATGCATCTCTGGTGAGTTGCACTCGTTTCTGTCTAAGGTTGCATTATTTTTGCTCCACCCGCCCTCTCCATCTGTTTCCTTTGTTTTCTCCTCAGAGTAGCTGGACTGCATCCAGAATATGTTGAATTCAGACCACAATGTGTGAACTTCATCCGATTATCCCAAACCTCTTTGGCTCATTCACTTCCATTCAACTTCAAATGTCACACGAAGCAAATTCTAAACTTAGGTCACAACGGGTAATGACTTTGATCTCAGGACAGAATTTCATTTAGGTTATGAGAAAATAAGAGCCATTGCACCAGAAACTAAACTAAAATATTCTAAGTGGTTTTGCATGTATTAGCCTGTTTCCCCAAATCACAAATACGTTACATCACGGTCTTTCTGCTGCTGTGTTTTAAAGTCAAACTAAAATTTGAATGCTCACTTTTCGTGTAAGGAAATCTAAACTATAACTACAATTTCCGCCTTAAAGTTGCAGTTTACATCCATGTCTGTCCAGACTCATAATATACATATGTAGTGAAGACATTGAAAGAAATTAATAAAAGGTATTATGTGTATTTATTGGCAAAACGTGGATGCTTCACATGCACAGAAGATCTAAACAATCACCACAGTTTCAATATTAGTGTCACCAATTCATTATCCGACCAAATGTCTCCCCTTCTGTACCGGAGTTATTGCATTGGCCAGAAAAGTGTTTTTTTGCAGAATATTATGAGGTCACAGTGAAGTTGACCTTTGACCTTGTGGGTATAAAATGTCATCACTTCATCATTTTATCCTATTAGACATTTGTGAAATTTTGTCACAGTTAGCATATTAATTTTTGAGTTATGGCCAAAAATGTGAGGTCATTAGTGACCTTGACCTTTGACTTCACTTTTGAAAAATTGAAATTAACTTGAGGTGTTCCTGAGATATTGCGTTTACAATAATGGGATGGAGAACTCGGTATCGCCGACACGGAGGCATGAAAATTAATTTTGGCAGCTATTTTAGATTTAGTCTTAGTCTTTAGATGAAAATGCTCATTAGTTTTAGTCACATTTTAGTCATTTTATCCTTCATAGTTTTAGTCTACGATAACTCAAAGCGCTTTAGTTTAGTTTTAGTCGAAGAAAAGTCGTTATCGTAAGTTAAAATCATTCAAAGTGGCCTTTAACATAAATAAAACATCATGCAAATGATGAATCATCAACCTTTTTATTCATCTATAGATTCAAAACTAGATGTAAATCAGTCAGGTTTGTAATTTATTTTGTTTGTTTCGATGTTAATGCAGCTTAATTAAATGAATAGGCCTATATATTTTTTTATTTGTAAAAAGTAGTATTTCATCTCATTTATATGCATATGGAATATGATGCATTATGCCAAACTAGATTTTGCATAAGGCCCCCAAAAATACGTCCCTGCAAGCTGGTGCGGAGCTGCAGAGGAGCCGCTGCCTCTGCAGTGTGTTTACCTGCTGTGTTTCTTGATATAACATGAAAATATGTCAGTATCCACCACAGGACGTCATTGCCACATGGGATTCATAATAACGAATGTCCGACAGCCCACCAATAACATTTTAGTCCCGTCTCGTCATAGTTTTTATTATCAGAGATCTATTTTTATGGTCATGAAAAAAAACTAGGTACTTTCCAATGATTCCCAAAATGACATATGATCGCTTAAATGTTGTGAAACTGTCTTGCGGTTTTAAAAAATGATGTCAAATCGTACAATTGTGTAATTCTCTGGTTTTACATGAGTAGTTGTTGCCCCATCATTTTTTTTCCCACCTAAAACTGTGTACGTGTAGTGGAAATTTGTCATGAGTTCTGCGTTGGAGATATGCAGTCAGTCATTTTACTAATGAAAGAAGATCTCCCACAGGCTTACATGCAGCTTTCAAACAACATCCTGACTCCCTGCTGGGTCAGACTGAGGTGCTGCTGTCTTATCAGACAGGAGAAGGAGTAGAGGTCGTAAAGAGGAGGGATTTCTCCTTCCTCTCCCCAACTTTCCTAATGCAAGGTCAATGTTTGGCCTGCGATGAGACAGATGGATCAGCGCAACTTCCCAGGCTGACTGGCCTCTAATATAAAACCTTCTCCTGTCGAGACAGAGACCACGAGCTGGATCCGTGTGTCCTGACTGGAACCTGTGATGTCACAATTCAAGTTTCCACAGAGAGGGAAAAAAACAGGAAATGACCAGGAAGTAACACACTCGTAGTGTCGCTCCCATAGTGCACAAATACAAATCTGCGTAGGTGGCCAACAATACATGAGAATAAACAACGATTCTGACCTCATTTGCATATATTTGGGGTTAAGTTTTATGTTACTTTGACATAAATTTGTCGTCTCCTATCAAAAACCACTGAAAAGCCGCTGAATCCAGACCTGTGGAGATAGGTCTGACTATACGCGAGACTAGAACAGTGGTGGAAAACACCTGTGTGACATTAGTGCGCTCTGTGAAGCACGAGGGCAGGTGATATTAATGATCGTGTGAATGAATATAAAACACTGGAATAGCATCCTTCATGAGACCCTCCCTGCCTCCTAAATGCCCACACTTTCTTTACCCTGACATTTTAAGTTTTACATCCAGTAACTGTAACTGAAAACGACCTGAACCATAACCCCCCAAAACCTTCCGCCTCTGGAGCAAAACCCAGAAACCCCCCTCTCTGTGTTAAAATGGAAAACAGTTATATTTGGAAAGTGGAGTAAGACACAAATGTACAGGGATATGGTTACCACTCAGATTGTTTTCAGAAACATAAAAATGGCATACACACTGGCCTAAAACTGATACCTCCATCGTTAACTTGAAGTCATATAGAGCTGCATGAGTTTAATGTTTAATGAGCTGCTGGGTAAATCAACACCAAACTTACAGACAGACTCCTAACAAAAGATGTTAAGTCGTGTTTCATGACATCTTTATGAACAATGAGGTGCTAATGGTGAAGATAGTGGCCTAATTACAACATAAATAGGTTTAGAATGTCAACATGAAAATAATATTATGATTAAAAAAAACAGCATTGCATATAGGTCTATCTAAATATCTAATTGCGATTATTTTTGACTGATATTGCAATTATGATATGGTTCATGATATTGGAGGGAATTATCATTTTTGCATTGTTATTCTCACTTTCATTGAAAAACATATGAACGTGATTATGGTGTGATTTGTTTTGCGAGGATCTGTACCACATTATGTTTTGTATTGCTGTATTCTGGTGGAAAAAGTACTCAGATCCTTTACTTAAGTAAAAGTAGCAATACCGCAGTGTAGAAATACTCTGTTACAAGTCCTGCATTCAAAACTTTACTTGAGTAAAAATACAGTTTTTGAGTGGCTGTGGATGTTATTGCATTAATAATGGTCTGGCAGATGCAGACTGGAAAACAGCATGCAGCCGCTCACCTGTTGATCCGACCACTGAGTCGTCCAGTCTGGGCAGGGAGGAGGACTTCTTCTCAGCCAGTCGCATCCGGACCTGCTCCCGGACCCTCCGGGCTTTAGCCACCGGGTCCGGAGACGGACCGTCCGAGGGGACCACATAAGCGGTGCAGGAGGAGTTGGGCTGCAGCGCGGACAGAAAACAGCCCTCCACCACCGCGACACTCATCCTCACTGCGGGAATACACGACTACAAAAGCAGAGGGGACAGGAGATCCTGCAGCGACTGTCCGGTGAGAAGTCCGCCACGAAATGGAGCTCAGCTCGGTCAGCAGCCCCCTGTCTGTGGGCGGGACCTGCAGGGCGGGGGGCACACACTGACTGACAGTACAACCCACAGACAGGCTGTGCAAAAACCTGGCTCCTGGACATGGTGGCGGTTAGCCATACAACAGCAAATGCTTTTTGAGGGAAAGTTGTTTTTTTTTTCTTTATTATGCAATCAAACAGATAGTTTTGCAATAACATAATAGCCTAGATTTGAGAGCAAAACCATGACACTGCAATCAAATATGTTGTATTGCAATTTGCAAATGAAATACATTTGTGATAAAATTGTGAATCCAAAAGTTTTGTTTGTTAATCTAAGTTTTGTTTGTTAATCTCAAAGTTTTGTTTGCAGATCTAAAAGTTTTGTTTGCAAATCTAAAAGTTTTGTTGGCAAATCTAAAAGTTTTGTTTGCAAACCTAAAAGTTTGTTTGCAAATCTAAAAGTTTTATTTGCAAACCTAAAAGTTTTTGTTTGCAAATCTAAAAGTTTTGTTTGCAAATCTAAAAGTTTTGTTTGCAAACCTAAAAGTTTGTTTGCAAATCTAAAAGTTTGTTTGCAAATCTAAAAGTTTTGTTTGCAAATCTAAGTTTTTGTTTGCAAATCTAAATGTTTTGTTTGCAAATCTAAAAGTTTTGTTTGCAAATCTAAAAGTTTTGTTTGCAAATATGCAAGTTAAAGTCGACAGGCAGGACTGATGAAATTCTGATGATTGGAGTGATGGCACTGTTTGTCGTCACCTGTGTCGGGACTTTTTTTTAACCTGTGATCATTAACATCTGCATGGTGATGTGATGTGAGCCTGAGGCTGACAGCCCAGCTACTAAAGCCCTGATGTGGAGGATGTATGACTTTGGTGACTCCCAGTGGTATAATCAACAAACACACTGCAAACACACATGCACTGCTGCTGTCATTAACTTCTATTCCTGTCCATTTAGTCACAGTGACATTTAGACGTGTGCAGTATTTATGAACAACCTAAAACACTGTGTGGATGCACAATTTTCACATGTAGGTATGGACGTAGGTTTTAGGGGCCCCCCTCATAACGGTAGTCCACAAACCAATGGGTGACATCACGGTGGCTACGTCCATTATTTTTTACAGTGTATGTTGATATCCGAACGTACAGTAAATGATGAGCCATCAGGAGGGACAGGGTGGAGTCAGGGTCAGATGGTTAACATGTTGAGCTAACAGGAAGAAAATTACAAAGTGACGTCATCTCAAAGCTCCAAATACCATATGGTGAATACATGCTCAGGAGAAAAACAAATACATGTTTCTTGTATTAAAAAAAATAAAAATAAAAACTACTAGTGAAGTTATTCTCCTCTGGCTCCAACTCCAACTTCAACATGTTGAATGAAACTTGAAATAAACAGTTTTCTTGTTGATGGGGGGTGGTTGTTTAAGGGCCCAGGAATGTGGACATAACCTCACCACCTAAAGCTAACATGATGAGAATTGTTGGGGGAGGTCTGGGAAGTCTGAGGAGCGGTAATAAGTCAGAGGCAGAGAGGCTCCGGGAGGGAGAGTCTCCTGCGGCCTCTCTCAGACCCCGAGGCTTTCACACAAACCTACAGAAACCACTGACTCGCAGTTTGGGTTTGGATGTAATGAGGAGTGCGTCTAAGTGGCATTTTTAGTAACAGCAGCACACACACACACACACACACACACACACACACACACACACACACACACACACACACTCACACACATACACACAGAGGTCACGACCTCTTAATTCTATTTACATAACCCCATGTTCTAACTGACATTATTTAGTTCACAGCTACACAAAAATGTAAAGTTAATTTATTCCAGTTGACTTTTCCCTTATTGGATTTTAAAAAAAAAATTGGGGGGTTAATTACAGGCTCAGGCTGTATTTTAATCAGCAGTATCCCACAGATTACAGCTTTAATATACAGCTGTGCTCTTGTTGTTTACTTTTTGTATGTGGGAGTTTCTGAGCAAACAGATTTGAAACTTGATTTTTAGTTTTTCATTTTTGTTCTACGTCCTCGACTTTGGGAGTCTGTGACTGAAATTCAACAGTTTAATCAAATTAAAAATGTATTCTCCATTTGTGAGTGCATGATGCATGACAAATTATTATTTTTTAATTTTGTTTTAATTATAATGACTGGCAAATAAAATTAAAACTCAATTGACAAATACATTTCAGTGTATTCCAAACCATAACACAGCTATAAAGATAATGAAATTGAATGTAAAATGGACATTTCATTTTCATCTCTTTGGCAGCACCTATGGTGATAAGTGATTCCACGTCAATTTCATTTTAAGTGTAGGATGTCTGGCCATTTAAAAATGACAAACAAAGTCAAATGTTCTTATCTTATTATTATAGGAGTGTTACAGCCTGAGCACCAGCCCTGTCTGCTCAGTTCATGTTGCACTCACTATTGTTACCATCAGTGAGTACACACACTCACACAGGAGACGTCCAGTTTCAAGTGTTTATTGCTGATTTCTGGTGGAAATGACGAGGTTTGGACAGTCCACAGTGTAGAAGACAGGGAGTCAGGGAGACAGGCAGACAGGCAGACAGAGCAGAGAGGGAGACAGGCAGACAGGGAGACAGAGCAGAGAGGGAGACAGGCAGACAGGCTGACAGAGTTGTCAGATCGAGTCTGACATTTGTCTTGCATCTCAGCAGCTCCATTTGCAACATAAACAAACATTTAACATAAAAAGAAAGGTGCATACATTACACATAACATTACAGTCACAGAGGACAATATATTCAAGAGGATCCTTCAGCGTACATTTGATCTGTGGTTATGATCCATATTTAGTTTTAATATTGACTGGTGCACAAAAGAGTGCTTCAGTGGAACTGTTTGAAAGTGTGGGACTCTGATATACTGATATACTGATATACTGATATTCTGATATTCTGATATACTGATATACTGATATTCTGATATACTGATATTCTGATATACTGATATTCTGATATACTGATATACTGATATTCTGATATACTGATATTGTGATATACTGATATTCTGATATACTGATATACTGATATACTGATATACTGATATTCTGATATACTGATATACTGATATACTGATATTCTGATATACTGATATTCTGATATACTGATATACTGATATTCTGATATTCTGATATACTGATATTCTGATATACTGATATACTGATATACTGATA
>JAOVVB010105850.1:0-12920 GCA_028570985.1 Heterobranchus longifilis | reverse complement strand
TTGCTTCCATAACATGTCTTCTTTCAGACTAGTGGAAAGAAAACATCCAAAATACACATTTAGGTGTTTATTTTACTTCAGGTCTGTAGATTTCTCCTAAATTCGCCAACAGTTAGCATTAGATAATGCAGCATTTGCATATTTAAACATAACATTTCAGAAAACTTGTAACACAAAAAAATAATTGTCTTAATGTAAGTAATCAACTGGGGAAGTTTCATGGTGGTGTCTATTAGTTAAAAATGGTTTACCCTAGAGAATTTTATTCCTAAGAATATGGCGGGAAAAAAAATGTATGGCTGTTTTTCCAGAAAACTTTTTTGGCTTTATCCAATGTTCAGAATTCTCTTAATATAAGTCAACTGGGGAAGTTTCTTGGTGATATGTATTAGTTATTTACCTGTAGTGTCTCCCCCATAGAAATTAAATATAATTAGTATGGTCTCCCCTTAATGACATTTCTATAAAACCCACAAGTCAACACCTCTGTCTGTAAAGTAGGCCAACACAAAAACAGCCTGTAAATATAGATATTGAATTTGAAATCTTGAAGATCGGCACATGTCCGCAATATCAAGTAACTGACTTTGTACTTGCGGGGGACAACAGTTAAAAATAGACACACACCCCGAGACCGGCGGCTCTAGCCTGAGCTCATACTGAAGTCCTACATCATAGGTCTATATCCTCAACCACACGGCTATGACACGGGTATGTACTACATGCATGACTGAAAATCCCCGTCACAGGCTGAGATACTGTTTTAATGCCTCGAGTAATAATAATACTTTGTGATTCAGCTGTGAGGTAACTTGTTAGACATCTGTTTGTGGTTTCCTTTGGGAATGGTAAGTGCTGCACTGCTCCGTCTCACACTGCTGACACACTCTGCTGTGCTGCATGATACACACACACACACACACACACACACACATGACGCACTGTGTCAAGCATCAGAATTAATTCCTTAAAGTGATTTACAAGTAAAATGACAAATATGTGTTTAGTTTTCTGCTAATTTGTAGCCATCAGTGTTGAGAAAGTCTGGCATTTTGAGGCAGCTTGTTTTAATTTTTAAAACTGTCTTTCGAGCAAGTTGCTCACGTACAGAAGCTTTAAAGATGCAGCAGGCTCTGGTGGGGGTGTTGTGTGACCGAGGATGGATCTATTTTGGCACAGGCTGTCAAGATGAAATCGAATTACGCTTTCTTGCTCTCAGTCACGCAGGTGCTGACAGCTTTATTGTTTTTTTTTTATTATCAGTACATATCAAGTCCTATCTAATAATCAACCACACCAACAACATTGATTTCTGATTCATTTAAAACTGTTTAAGTGCCTATAAATGTAGGTTCCCACTCAGATATATGGGACTATTAATATGCACGTCATAATTAAATCTAAATATGGAGTCAGTGTGATTGTGCCGTATCAAACAGATTGGATTAATTTAAGGAAAACAATCTTTTAACTGTAAGATTAGGATTTTGTCAGGGTTTTGCAGCCTGATAATTGTGTGAATTCTTTTTATATTCAAGGTGTTTGTCAATAGACTTACTAAAGTTAGGACCTGTAAACATAGTACACACTTGAGGCTTGAGTTCTCGGCTAGGTGTCCTTCACTGCAGCAGGAATGTCACAAATGCAGGTCATGGGTGAAGATGTGCTGGTATTTTTCCAGTGTCTGTGCCACCAGCTCCCCTCCTGTATATCTTGTATATCAGGGTGCATGTTTTGAAGCCTCCGCCTTCAACACTTCATATCAGGCCTCTGCACAGAAGCCAGGTTCAGTGGTGTAAGGTAGTTACGATAGGCCCCAGTGCACGCTAGTCCACTGATTTTGCATCTAAACTACCGTACACCGTCTTGTCTTGTCTTGTCACATGATCAAATAGAGCAGGGCCACAACTAACGATTATTTTCACTATCGATTAGTCTGCTGACTATTTTCTCGATTAATCGTTTGGTCTATAAAATCTCAGAAAGATGTGAAAAATGTCCTTAAAGTCTTTAAATGTCTTGTTTTGTCAGTTCAAAAAAAGATATTCAGTTTAATATGATATAAAACAGAGAGAAGCTGGGGGAAAAAAAGAGCATTTTCAGCCGTTTTTGCATGAAAAATTACTTAATTAATCGATTATCAAAGTAGTTGCCGATTATTTTTCTGTCGATCGACTAATCGATTAGTCGACTATTCGTTGCAGCTCTAAAATAGAGACTTGACATTGAACGGCAACATACATATTACCCAGCAATCATCATACAAAAATACAACCAAAAAAGAAGAAATCATTAATTTAATTGAATAGTTTTTATAGTTTACGTAGTTTACTTTTGTTGAGGATTGCTAGTGACTATTTTACAAAAATATACATATAGCAAATGGCACCATTTTTAATTTAATGTGAATTCTTCTTTGAACACAGGCCTACTTCCGAGGTGGCAACCTGAATCACTCACAAGGGCCCGTTTTCCACCCAAGACTTCCCCACCGCATGGGCCCCAGTGCAACCGCAATGCCTGCACTGTCTATATTTACGCCCCTGGGGCCTCATTACAGAACAATATCATAACTATCTTAACTTAAGTTCTTCCTACTACAGAAGCAATTCCTAAACTCATGGTTGTGTCCTGTCTTATCTCAGACCTCTAACTCTAACTGTAAATAGGATTCTTCAAATCGACACTGTATCTTTAATTAGAAAGTACCGGTAGGCTACTCAAGATGGACAAACCATAATATCAACGCACTTGTCACTGCTATCAAGGACAAAAAAAAGATGAGAGGAAGAAAAGCCCAGGACAAATGATAGTTACATTTTAAAGTGCTAAAAACTAACTAACTAAAAAAATCCCAGTGTCTTTTGTGATGTGTTTACTGCACAAGTTGATATCTCAATGATGATAAAAAAAAACAATATATTGTGCAGCCCTACTTTGAACTAATGAGTTACACCTGAGATTCTTAACAATTCTCTTAATATGCAACTACTCGATATTCTTGTGTTTTTTTATCTAGCGACTGATCAAGGTTATCTAGAAGATCAATATAGACAATGCACGTTTAACGATCCCTCAGTTGTGCAAGACAATAGAAATTGGAGGGTGTAGCTCTACAGCTGGTAACAACACAACAACCACTACACACCGGACATTTTTATCAGCTACAAAGCAACAACAACAGAAAGGTTTCCTGTTGATAAGGTGTCAAGTGTCCTTTAAAAGCTTCCAAAATAGATGCAACATGCTGTTGAAAAAGAGGCATCTCCTGCAACTAAGATAAAGAGCTAGAGGGAGATAATGGGCCTTACTTCAAATACTTCAGATCGAGAATAAATATACACAAGAGCCTCTGATCATCACGTTATTTGACTTTCTGACTTCACTTTGCAGGTGCTGAATCTAAGGATCTATGGATAAAGTTGGACCCAGGGGAGGAAATGACACCAGAAAAGCCAGACACAAACAATCCGTGCGTGGAACTTTATGCCATTCGTCCCCAAACTTGGCCTAAAGTTGCTGTTTGACAGCCGGAGTCTTGCTGCTGACAATCTCCTCCAGCAGCACAACTACACGTCCCGATGGATCCGTCACTCCTCTGCACGGATGACCAAACGCCGTCACCCCCGGCTCTCACAGACAGTCAAACTGAGGATTTAGACCCTCTTTCTCTTTTGCACAGTCCCACAGAAAACACGCCGTCTGCATATGAGGCAGGAGCAGAGGCTGCGTCAGATCTCTCAGACCCTAAAGACAAATCCACTGAGCCTTTATCAAACGTTTCCGAATGCCTCACTCCGGAGAAAAGCCCAGACTCAGACTGTTTAAACCCTTCATCATCCAGCTATAACATGTCAGAGTGTTTGTCACTTTGCTCCGAGCCTGCACAGAAGGATGATGATTTCAGGGTTTGTAGCTATTTTGGCTCCTCAGAACCTGTATTACCTCGTTTACCTCACTTCTCTCATGACCTTATTTCCCCTCTATCCGAATCTTTTTCAGAGTTTAAACACGAACCAGCCCTCTCTTTTTCTCTCATACAAGACGATAGTACACCTCAACCTTTCGGGGCCATGTCATCTACTTCTGAGGGTTCGACGGAGCCGACTGTCCCGGAGCCTCTCTCCAGCTCCGAACACAGTCCAGCCACTCATCTATTACGATCGTTATCGCATCAGTCAGATAGTTTAGAGAGCGATACAGCTATAGCACCTATGTCAGACCTTTATATCTTTGAAAGTGACACACAGGACTTCATCCTGAGCCAGAACGTAGAGGAGATCCAGTGTCCTGAATACCGGACATTACCACAAACAGGGGGAAACGACCCTGACGGAGACATCCTGATGTGTGATTCAGACTATGTGGTGACACAATGTCATCGTGAGTCAGACGTGAGCCGACACTCAAAGCTAAGACCACCTGCCGTGGATGCCTGTGAGGCCGGCTTGCTGTCGGTAAATGATGTGGGACGAGGAAAAGAAGCAGAGGTCACCGATTTAACCCCCCAACTGCGGCGAAGTGACAGTCCTATCGAGCTGTGGCTGGACGCATGCCAGTATCTGGCAGGTGAGGATACGGAAGATGTTTGGGATAAGACGCTCACCAGTGACTTGTCTTTTCCCCCAGGAGAGAGACAAGTGTCGGGTTACGACCCCGACGGTAGTGAGGGGATTGGTTGGTCCGGAGATGACACCAGAGGTTGGGGGCCACCGGTTGAGAGGTGGTCATCAGTAGACAGCTGGGCGACTGCACTCTCAGACTGGACCGGGATCATCACGGCCACACCGGAGGACTTCACGGCCGCCTTCACGGAGATAGGGGCCGAGATAGACGCTCTGACGCAGGCATTAGCAGAGGTGCATATAGATACAGAGAAAGAAGTAAAGGGTCAAGAGCAGCCACCCATGGGTCTCCAGGATCAGCCTCAAAACATCCCAGAGAGCTCCATCCTCTCCGGGCAGAGCCGTCTCTCTTTGTGCCTCGAAGCCGCAGGACTCCGAGACCGAGAGGGTTCCCGGAGCGTCGAATCCTTGTGTGATTCAACAGCAGAGATCCAGAGCAGCCAGGCTGAGCGCTCTCCGTGTCCCACACACCAGCACTCATCCACGGGATCATCCGGTGCTACCGTGGCCTCTCCTGGAGGATGCGTAGATGTGATCCCTGCTGGATCTACGTCTTCTGCCAATCTGGATCTTTCTCACTTTGGTGGATTTGTCGAGTCAGACATTTTCATCAGCAATGAAGGACATCCAATCATACTGAGTATAATAGAGGATACAGATTTGGAGGGAGAAAATACACATGGAGAGCTGATAATTGAGGAGGTAAGATGACTATATAGATTTATATTCATTATTATTATTATAATTAAAAAGGTAGCAAGTTTGAAAAAACAGATAAAAGCCATTCTTAAAATGAATTAACCAACCCCAGTTTGAATGATATTTCCTGGATTGGACATAAAAAAAAAACATGATTTAGCAAAATAACAAAAAACAGAGATATCGGTTTTTACAAATGAACCCTTCATTTGGGCTCTGCTTTATGTGAAAAGCATGACATATGAGTGCATATTGCACAATTAAACTTGTGCACGGCATGTTTTGTTTTCCTGTGTGTTGGGTCAGACACACACACACACACACACACGTGCCTCTCCACACACTCTCAAACACACATCACTTTCTCTGAAGTATGTGGCAGACAGACATATAGCAGTGGAAAGATTCACCCTTCACGATATAGAAAGAATAACAGCGATCACCTTCACATCAGTCGTGCTGGCCAACAGATAAATCAGGCATGCGCTTTTGGAAACACGGCCAGAACGTTAAGAGACATTCCCGCTCCTGCCCTTGTCAGTGTTGTCATACCTACAGTATTGATAGCCGGTCAGGAGGTACGTACAGTAGTGTACTCCACGTACGAGACTCACGAGTGTTGGCGCCGATTGCTTTGGATCGGAGCCACTCATTTTGCACCCATGAAGGACTCTCGCCCACAGGCTTGATTCTGTATGATTGGATAAGTCCTTTGGCTCCCGTCTCAAAGACTGACAGCTGTGTGTGCTGAAGAAAACAGGGAGTGCATGCGAGGAAAACTTCAGATGGACAGAAATGGCACCTAATAATAGCTGAAAGTTCAATGATAATAGCATGCATCCGTGGCGTGTCAGGGTGGAGGGGTGAGAGGAGAGCACAGCTGAGGACTGAAACATGACCCTCCCTTGCTCTCTCTCTCTCTCTCTCTCTCTCTCTCTCTCTCTCTTTACGTACCCTTTAACACACCCATTCCCACCGCAGCTCCTTTAAAAACCCAAGATCAGGACGCCAACAGGTCCGTGGGCCTAGGAGACTGCTTTTGATTGGCTTAAGTGCGCCGTGCATAGCTGGAGCTCCTGTCTATAACAGCGACAGGTTTCCGTTGCATGCAGGACATATGGACTGTGGGGTTGGATATAGAAGCATGGTGTTTCATAAACGGCTGCTTTGTGGCTCTATAGAAAGGTATGTGTCAAACGGATCTGAATGGTATATAGCATGTTTTTGTGAGCTGCAGGATCAAAATAATTACCAATAGATATTGATGCCAGCGCTTTAAAGGAATGCTTTACTGTCAAAATGACCATTTGTACGTCAATTACTCGAGTGTTGCCTTGAATTCCTGGAGAAAACGTTGTTTTTGTCCCATGCCTCCACAGTGAACGGAGAATCAAAAAACAGACAAAAGACTCTGAGACTTGAAGTAAATGGTGGCCTCGTTTAACAGCAAAACTGTATCACCAACATCCGTTCACAGACTCTCACACAACTCGTGCAGCGTAATCAAAGTCGCATTTATCCAGTCGTACGCTCAGTACTTCCCAAACACATGCATTTTCTCTAAAACCTTACTATTAACAACGCTTCTGTTGTCTCACACATGGATGAGTAGCGCGTCTGCGCAAGCTTCTCAGATGAGTTGAAGAAGTGTTTTGAAAAGTAAGGTTTTAGCGAAAATGCATATGTTTGGGAAGTACTGAGCGTACGACTGGATAAATGAGACTTGGATTATTCTGCACGAGTTGTGTGAGAGTTTGTAAATGGATGTTTTGATGTAGTTTTGCTGTTGTTAAACTATTACTTCAGTGCTGTTTTTTGATTCTCCATTCACCGTGGAGGCAACAAAAACAAAGTTTTCTTCAAGAACACAGGGTGAGTAATTGATATACCAATGAACATTTTGGGGGTGAAGCATTCCTTTAACAGTATTATTACATTAAAAAAATGCAACACATTAAAATAAGGGTAAATAGACAATACAATTAAACAATAAAAATAAAAATACATTAGATGATAAAATAAAGTTTTAAAAAAAAAAAACAGAGACCATTAAGAATTACAAAAATTAGAGAATTCGTCAAAAAAGAAAGATGACATTAATTAAAAGCCAAATTAAATAAATACGTTTGCAGTTGCAGTATAAAGCTGCTGCCTATAATTATGTGTATTTAAGAATGAATCGGGACACAATTACAACAGAACATAAAGATTATACAGAAGCCACAAAACAAACAAAAGGAGAGAAACAAACACAGGCAAACCAGGAAACTGAGGAATATATTGAGGTGTGTTTCACACTGGAACTATTTAGTGTGATAATGGCGTTTGATACACAGGACACAAACACCATTGTCACACTCCACAGCTCTGGAGGAAAACATTTACCGGAGAGAAACTGCAGACGTAGAGGCTGTTAATGCAAACTGGTGGATGGACGACCTGGTGAAAGTAAAGAAAAAGTAGTTTAATTATGTGTGGAGCAATGGAGAGAGCAAAAGTGAGAAAAAGAAGGTAACGTTAAAGTGCACAACACAGTGAAAAACTCAAGTGAGGCTAAAATCACACTAACCTATGATTCCTATTTAGCACTTTAATTTGGTACCCATCAATATGCAGAAATAAAATACAAATAAAAAACATAGAAAACCATAGAAAATGGGGAAATAATGCTGAGTAAATACACTTATCAGGTATCAAGTGACCAAAGTCCATGTCTTTTTTTACTGATTGTGGGGATGACTGCAGCTGTTTGCATTTAAAGTGTGTGAGTGTGTGTGAGGGGGTAAAAGAACACCTGTGTGATCCCCATTTCTAACTTTTTTTGCATTAATTTCTCTAGTTGGGTGGGAGTTGGTTGCCACACTAGATTCAATACATCTTTCTGGGGTTTAAAATTTTTTTTTTTTTTTTTACAAATTTATTTATTTGGTTTTCAGTACACAGTTTCAATAATATATAATAATCAACATATGCCCAGGAAAGAAAATACAATGAAAATAAAAATTCACAATAATAATAATAATTTTTAAAAAGATTAATAAACAAAAGCATGATAAGGTAGACACAAAAAATGCAGTTACAAAGTAACATTTTGAACTGATTTGACAGAAGATAAATGTTTAAAACTGGTTTAAAACCAAGTATGTGATGAATAGGCTGCAAATCTAATCTTCTCTAAATTCAAGAACTTCAAAGTATCCATGATCCAGTGTTTCAACGTTGGGGGGAGGCTTCCTTCCAATTTAGCAAGATTCATCTTTCTGAGTTTAACTATATTACATAACATGTCTGAGCTGAAAATGTTACATCAATTACCAACGTTATTAATAAAACTGTGAGATAAAAACATTATTAAAGGATTCAGACTTGTTGCAACTCACCTCGAGTTTCTAAAGAGGATCCTCTCTCCAGGATTCATTCACTCTCCTGATTCTCACAGCAACTTCTCTGCTCCGTCCCTCTCTGCACCAGAGAATCTTTTTGTCTCAGAGTCTTTCCAAACAGTTAAAAGTCCAGTCGTGTCGTGCGTCCCGCAGCTGCAGGTCGTTCATGAGGTGATATCATGTTTGGTGCCTTTGGGTTTGATGTTGTCCCGTTCCAAGTCTTTATGTAGACAGAGCAAGGTTTGGACAAACAGCCGGTGCCACATTAGTGATAAGCTACAGGGGAAGTATTGATCGACCCTGACCAGAGGTAGAGGGTGAGGGCTGGAGGAGGGGGAGACCAAAAAACTGCCCCGGAGGTGAGGCAACAAGGGCCTTAATACTGAGTGTAACAGAGCTGGGTGGAGATGGTTCCTGACAGAAGAACTTGGTGGAGTTGAAGGGCCAAAAAGTCAGCAAGGTACGTGGATGGATTACTGAAAGGGCCTACCAGGCACAGGCCCAGGGGCCCAAAGTGTCAGAGGCCCGGACTCACAAAATGTTGCTGAAAAAGACACAAAATGACCACAAAGAGACGACCACAAACATACGCAAAGTGACTATTAAGGACCCAAAATGACTACAAAGAGATACAAAATGACTATGAGATGTAAAATGATCACAAAATGACGCTAAATGACTGAAAATAGGCACAAAATGTATTTAAAATTACTACAAATAGACACAAAACAACCAAAAAGATGCGCAAAATGACTACAGATGCAAAGTAACCACAAAATGACCACAAGGAGGTGCAAAAGATACAAAACGACCACATAGAAAATAGATGCAAAACAACTACAAGGATGCACAAAATGACCACAAAGAGACCCAAAATTACTACAAAATGCTGCAAAATGACTAAAAATAGATGGAAAACAATCACAGAGATGCAAAACAACGACAAAGGGACGCACAATTACTAAAAGACTCTTTGATTTTGGGTGTCATGACAGAGCGGGGGGCCTCTTACATGTCTGTGCCCAGGGGCCCATTGTTTCATAATCCGTCCATGGCAAAGTACACAACCTGACTCCAGAGTTTGGAGTAAAATGAGATACTCGTAAAGTCAAAGTCAAAGAGTCAAGTCAACACAACTTCCATTCCACAAGTTAATCCCTCACTATATTTATCTGAATTTATCTGTATTTTCCCTGCTTTTAAAAACGCAATTTACACAGTGAATGTCCAAATTCTTAGTAGTTAATATGGATAGGAAATAGTTAATAGATACACTATGATGAGCTATATATGAACACGGCCTATGTACGGTGCTATATATGTCCCCGAGGATCAGTTTCATAATAAAAGCTGTCACATAAAGCAGATTATGAAATAGCATCTCTTTAACTGGAGGTCTTATGTGTCTCAGTTTTCATCCTCTGAAGCCCGAATGTTAAATCAGTGATTCCCATCTAGGGGTCGGCCTACTTGTACCCCGGGCCGGGGCCACTTCTGTTGTCAAACAGTAACTTCCCATTAAAGCTGCAGAGTCTCGGGGGCCATTACCTCAAGTTTTATACAAATAGCAATGAGCAAAACATGAAATGATGTACAGCAGATGTTTTCAAAGTCTAAGACTGAGGGCAAAAGGAAAAAAGCCCCCAGTAAATATTTAGTAAAATGTTTAGTATTTTGTTTTTATCCTATAGCATTTTAAAAGCCTCAATGATTTTAATTACTTGTAAATACCAACACCATGGTCTGAGAGAAACAACATTTCAAATATGTCCTGTACATGTGGCAGAATTGAAAATAAAGTTGACTTCAACATTAATTATATTATTAAATATGCTGTATTACTGTAAATATAGATAATGTAGTCTAGTGTCTGACTTTATACTACAGTACCTCATAGGAGGCAAAATGATGCTTAAAGTGTCATTAATATTTCAATAATATGATATATATAATAAAATAACTCTCTGAAAAAGGTCATTCTGCACAACAAGTACTTTCACTTTAATTCTTTAAGCACATTTTGCTGTAAATAAATGGGCAAATCCAGAGTATTTTTACAGAGCAGCATTGCTACTTTTACTTAAGTAACAGATACGTGTACTTCTATCATGTTACTGCTTTAACTTCCATCAGGGTTTCATTAAGGTCAGTGTGGTGACGTAACAGAAACAGAGGCCTGTGAGAGATGGACAGACTGTAAAACTGTCTTATCTTATAGAAAACAAACTAAAGAAATGTGTTTTTGCTTTCTTATGATTCAATCTAAACAGTTCTTTTAGGATTTACTCTCAATTGCACTTTGTGACATTATTTTTTGAGCAGGTGGCTCATAATGAAGAGTTGGCTCCTGGTTTGTTTGTGAGCAGATCGAGGAGCAGGACTTGATAAAATGTCCCTGGACAGGCCGGGTGGCTTTTATTTGCTTGTCCTTGGAGCTGATAACTCCTAGATTGCCTGTGTGAATGAACTGAGGTCCCTTCACCACACCACGTGAACACACACATGCACGCACACACACATGCACGCACGCACACACACACACACGCACATACAAGCACACACACACGCACACGCGCGTACACACACACACATGCACACACACCAAAAAAAGAGGGACATGGAGAGTTTTAAGTCTCATTAATTTCTCAAGAAGACAGGTGCTTTTATTTAAACAATCTCCCTCAGCAGCACCTGCATCCATGTGGGAGAACAACTTCTTTAAGAAAAACTGTGTGACCTCCTGTGAGAGGAATAGTTGGCACAAGTAAAAAAAAAAATTTAAAATTCAGATTCCTAGCTACAGTATACAACTGCTTCACTTAAAGGACCATTCCGTTTTTTTTGTTTTGTACATTTTAAGTCAGAAATGATGAGAAGTAAAAGGTTCAGATCAGATCCGAACTACGACATATCTCGGAGAAGTCTCAGAAAGGTCCATTTCAGAGTGTTATAATATAGCCTAATGTATTATATTAAATATTATTTCACATTATTTGATTATTTCTATTGAAGCAAAAAGTCCCAAGAGCCTGGTCTGCTCGAGATTTCTGGCTTAAGCAAAAGGCTTTTTTTTCTGTACAACAGTTTTTTCTCGCCACTGAGATAACTTTTGTTATATGACACTATAAATAAAATGTAATTGAATTTTAGGCCTATATTTAAATGTTTTACTTTAGCATAGAACTATAATATTTTGGTGGCTGGCTGTGGTATAGGTCATAAACCCCGCCTCCTCCATGTTAGCAGACGGGACACAGGCGAAACTAAAAAAAACCAAAGTAGGCCTATACGTCCAATACATTTTTCCCAAAGATGGTTTCTGTCATTTTAGGTAGTTACGCTGACAAGTTTGGTTTTAATTAGTTATTTGATGCTATAAAAAAAAACAGGGTGAAACGTCATGATTGACAGCTGTGATTAATTAGCAATTAGTCAGGCGGTTGTACAGTGTGTGATGCCGCCTGGTCGCTAGTGCGCAGACTCTGGTTGCAAAATTACAACATGGCGGCACCCGTCTCCAGGATATTTTGGTTTCACTTTTGTACAGCGGGAGGAAGTGGAGACGCGTCGTCCATCTTAGTCTGTCTAACGCATAAAAGTCAAATCCTTTGGATTTTCCCAGCAAAACAATCTAGAGTCCTTTACATAGAAATCAGTCCACAGAAAGTCGGGTTGTTGTTACAATTCGTTCACACATTCGCAATACAAATCGATTAATACATGTAAACTGCTTCACATAGGCTAGTACCTTTAAATACAGCAGGTACTTGAGTAAATGTACTTAATTACTGTCCACCTGTGCAAAAATACTTAATTTTACTTGCATACAATAGTGGAATTAGGTTTCATAATTACTAATATTCAAAGAAATTAATAGTGTCTGTGATTTCAAAATGTGTGTTTGTAAAAGTTGCTATTTATGCAGGACTGTTCAGATAAGACATGAAGGAAGTTACCAGTCTATTATCATATATTTGTCTGGATCTTCTCTGTTTCTGCTTCTGGTATGAGGAGAGTTAAAGTCCAATCACATTAACTCAAACAACACACTCTGAGAAGTTTCATTTTTATTTGACTGAAGTTAAATGAACCACAAAGAGTTGCAGAGAGTGGTGGAATCTTTAACAAAAGTGATATTTCCCATCATTCATTAAAAAAAGGACAAAATCTTTACAGAGTCAGTTTGGAGCGGGGGGGGGGGGGGGGGGGGGGG
>JAOVVB010105840.1:0-12920 GCA_028570985.1 Heterobranchus longifilis | reverse complement strand
TGAGGACAGCTGCATCAAAGCTAAAACCAGGGTGAGTTACAACAATGACAAGCCCTGGTTTACAGCAGAACTCAGTCAGCTGAGACAGGCTAAGTGTGAGGCTTTCAAGACTGGTGACAAACAGAGGTTTAAAGAGTCCAAATATGCGTTTAGCAAAGCGATAAGGGATGCTAAACGCAGTTACTCTCCTCAGCAGTTGGTGGCGTCCTTAAATATGTTTCAGCTTCTTTGAGCCTGTGGTTTTTGTAGAGGCCGTAACATATTTGGGGGCTCGTCCTAACGTTTTTTTCTTGCTAAATGCGGATTGTGGTTGTTTGTCTTTTTGCCTCAGTATTGTGGCTGTGCATTTTTGTTTCTGTGCAGTTACTTGTATTGTAAATTGTATCATAGTTGTTTTTTCCCTGCGTGTTCCCACACTGGGGTGTATTGTTGTGGTACTTTGTGTGGTTTACAGTTTGACTGGTGCCTGCTCTTTTTTTTTCTCTCTTTTCGTGTGCTGGTAAATTATTACACACACGCCTGTGGACGCCACCTTTTTTTGTGCTGCTGTTTTGTGTGAGCAGAGAATTTTTTTGTGTGTGTGTGTGCTAATTTTTGAGGCTGTTTTTCAGGTTGTTAAAGGCCTGTGTTTTTCTGCCTTCCCTGTTTGTTGTCGGCAAATTTAGTCATGATAATGAAGTTTAATCTCGAGGAATTTGTTGCGCATCATACTCTTGATACACTCCATTGTTGCACAAAAGAGCACATGCTTGTTATCGCTCGTCATTTTGATATCAGTGTCTAAACAACTAAAGAAATGTGATCAAATCTGAGTTATTGTCGGCGCTGGCTGATAAAGGGGTTTTGTCTTTGCCAACAAGTTCACCTGTGGTAAAACAAAACCTGGACGAAACGCTCCGACTTAAAGAGCTTGAGATTGAAATACGGCGTTTAGATTTAAAGGAGAAAGAACTTAGTAATGAATTTGAAATTCAGAAAATGGAGGAGGAAACGAAAAGGCAGCTTTGTTTAAAGGAGCTTGATGTACAACAGTCCTCAATCACTGTGTCTCATTCTCAGTCGAGTGAATTTGATGTGAGTAAATGTATTCGCCTGATTCCTCCATTTAGAGAAGAGGACGTTGATTTGTATTTCATCTTGTGTGAGCGTACATTAAAATGGCCTAAAAATGTCTGGCCTTTGCTCCCCCAGTGCGTCTTTACTGGTAAAGCGCAAAGTGCATACGCATTGTTGTCATCGGAGATGAGTCTTGACTATGAGGAAGTCAAAGCCGCGGTGCTTCAGGCATATGAATTAGTGCCTGAGGCATATCGTCAAAACTTTCAGCAGTTTAAAAAACCGACAGTCAGACTTATGTGAAGTTTGGCCGCGAGAAAGAGGCTCTGTTTGACCGCTGGTGTCATTTAAAACTGTCACTGATTTTGGCGAACTTTGTGACTTGATACTTTTGGAAGAATTCAAAAACTGCTTCCCCAATAAAATTACTACTTACATCAATGAGCAGAAAGTATCTAAAGTGTCCGACGCAGCTGTCCTCACAGATGAAGACGTCCTCACACATAAGGACACATTTGAATAGTTTCATTCCTCCACATATGAAAAGTCTGACTCTTCCTCAGGGCCTGGTTTACCTTCTGTGAAGCCTGGTGATAGAGTTGGTGTGGAAGCTAAGGATTAACCAGTTTGTTTTTACTGCTAGAAGAGTGGCCACACTATAAACAACTGTTCAGCCTTGAATAAAAAGATCAGGCCTCCTAAAGCAGGTAATCTCATGAAAAGTGAGAATTTGTCCAATCAGCAAACTTTGTCCAATCAGCCCACTCCAGCTGAGCCTGATCTGTCAGTGTATGCTCCTGTTATCATGAAAGGTTGTTTCTCTCTCGGACAGAGACCCCATAGTTCCAGTCACCATTCTGAGGGACTCTGCAGCCTCACAGTCAGTCATCCTGGGAGGGGTGTTGTTATTGTCGGAGAAGTCCTCCATCAACACTGATGCTTTGGTCCGTGGGTTTGATATGCAATTTGTGGGAGTCCCTCTACATGCTATTCACCATGACTCAGAGTTAGTTAAAGGGCGTGTAGTTGTAGGAGTTAGCCCACAGTTTCCCATAGACGGTGTGCATTTCATTTTGGGCAACGATTTGGCTGGGGGCAAAATATTAATTAATTAATCCTGAGGTGACTATTGTACCTCTTTCTAAACACCCTGATGAGTTGGAGCAGAAATACCCAGAGGTGTTTTCAGTTTGCGCCGTCACTCGAGCAATGTCGAAGAGGCAAGAGCAGGATTTGCATGATGAAACGGGAGTAGAATTAGCTAACAGCTTTATGGCTGATTCTGATTGTTCAACCCCTCCTGCAGTTTCCCATCCAGCTCCGCCTCCTCCATCTGTGTCCCCCTCCCCTGCGAAGGAGCTGGGCTCTAAAGTGGGTATGTCATGGGAACAGCTTATTATTGAGCAGAAGCATGATCTGTGTCTAACTCCTCTTTTTGATGCTGTACTTTCAGAGAATGAGATTGAGAAAGTGTCCACTGGGTACCTTCTCAATGAGGGTGTGCTCGTACGTAAATGGAGGCTGCCACACGCTTCCCCGCAGGATGACTGGAGTGTGGTGAAACAGATTGTCGTTCCACACACATATCGGCATGAAATCCTCAAATTGGCACATGATAATCCGCTTGCTGGCCATCTGGGGGCCAATAAAACGTACAATCGCATCTTGCGTTGTTTTTTCTGGCCAGGGCTTAAAGGGGATGTGCAGCAGCATTGCAAAACATGCCATGCCTGCCAGGTTTCTGGTAAACCAAACCAGACTCTCTCACCTTATCCACTTTATCCCATCCCAGTTGTTGGTGAACCGTTTGAGCGCGTAATCGTGGACTGTGTTGGTCCTTTTCCACGCACAAAAGCCAGTAACAAGTTTCTTCTATGTGCTCTACAACTCGGTTTCCCGAAGACATTCCCATAACATCACGTCCTCTGCTGTCGTAAAAGCATTGGTGAAATTTTTCTCCCTATTGGGGTTACCTAAAGTGATACAGACTGATCAGGGATCAAATTTCATGTCACACATTTTTGCACAAGTTATGAAACAACTTGACGTCACTCACTGCTGTTTCCAGCAGACCCTACAGTCTGTGCTTCAGACTGACTGCCTCGACTTTGACGAAGACTGGGATGGGGGGTTCATCTCCTCCTCTTTGCTGCTCGTGAGGTGGTTCAGGAGTCTTTAGGCTTCAGCCCGGCAGAGCTGGTGTTTGCACATACTGTGCGTGGTCCTCTTAAACTTTTGCAGGACTGATGGCTGAGTGATGATAAACCGCAAAATTTGCTTTACTGTCTGTAACTTTCATTCAAACTTCACCATGCTTGTGAATTGGCAAAACAAAACATGTCTGTTGCGTAAAACTAAAATGAAAACATGGTTTGATAAGGATAAAAAAGGATTAAAAAATCAGAGTTTCAGTCCAGGAGATAAAGTGTTCATGTTATTGCCTATTGGTGGTTCTGCTCTGCAGGCAGGTTACAGTGGCTCCTGTGTGGTTAAAGAAAAGGTGAACGACCGTGACCACAGTTTACACTCCAGAGCGGAAGCAGCAAAGTAGAATGTGTCACATTAACATGTTAAAACCTTACCTGGCTACGCTGTCTCCTGTTAGAGACGGCGGTGAAACGGTTTTGGCACTGTGCTGTGCTGAAACTATTGGGCAGTGTCCAGTGTTGGTCCCACAGAGGCCGCTGCCGCAGTGCCTGATGATGTTGTTGGTCCGTCGAGTGCTGTTGTCCACGGGCGGCTCCAAAATTCTGAAATGTTGTCTAAACTTGAGTGTTTTCCACATTTGATTGAGTCCCAGTGTGATGATGTGGTCAGTTTAACTGAATCTCACGTGTCTCAGATGTGCCGACTCGAACCCATGTGTTGCAGCACGACATCGAGGAGGGAGATTCTCCACCGATAAAACAACATGCGTACAGGGTGAATCCTGATGAGCATCTCCGTTTGCAGAAGCAGGTGAACTACATGCTGGAGAATGACATCGCAGTGCCCAGCTGGAGTTCATGGAGTTCACTGTGTCTTTTGGCTGATAAATCTGATGGCTCAGACTGATTTTACACAGATTTTCATAAAGTGAACGGGGTCACGAAACCAGACTGTTATCCTCTTCTCTGAGTTGAGGATTGTGTTGACCATGCTGGTGGTGCAAATGATGTAACAAAAGTTGAGCTGTTAAAGGGTTATTGGCAGGTGCTGCTCACTCCTCGGCTGATGGAGATTTCTGCCTTTGTGACTCCTGATGCTTTCTTGCAGGACACCGTCATGTCATTTGGTGTGCGTAACGCACCTATGACATTTCAGCGTTTGGTTAATACGGTCTTGTCGGGGTTATCTCGATGACATTGTTGTTTATTCATGTTTGTGGGATGATCACATTCAGAAACTGCATGCAGTGTTCGGGAGGTTGTGTGATGCCAAACTCACACTTCTCCTGGCTCAGTGTGACTTTGGACAGGCTACACTGATGTATTTGGGCAAAGTTGTGGGTCGGGGGCAAGTTAAGCTGGTGCACTCCAAAGTGGAGGCTATTCTATCATCCCTGCTCCTGCTTCTCGACGTGAGCTGCGCCGTTTTTATGGGATGGCAGGTTATTATAGAAGTTTTTGCAAAAACTTGTCTGCTGTTGCGGCTCTGCTCACAGATTTGTTTAGTCTGAAAACACGATTTCACTGGTCTCAAAGTTGCCAGAACGTTTGAGTGCGTAAAAGCCTTAAGGACTAACGACCCAGTACTTGCTGTGCCGGCGTTCGACCGTCCATTTAAACTCTCGGTTGATGCGAGCGATGGAGCAGGTGCTGTGCTCCTTCAGGAGCGAGATGATGGTGTGGATCATCCGGTCTCGTATTTCTCAAAGAAATTTAACTGGCACCAGAAAGTCTCCTCAAGCATTGAAAAAGAGGCTCTCGCCCTTATTTTGGCCCTTAAGCACTCTGAAGTTTATGATGGCTCTGCGAGTACATCTACCGTCATTTATACTGACCACAGTCCACCGCTGTTCATTAATCAGATGCAAAACAACAATCAACGACTCATGCGCTGGGCTGTTTTTCTAGAGTGCTTCAACGTGGAGGTCAGACTTGTTAAAGGAAAATGTCCTGGCCGACACATCGTCGCACTGCGCAAGTGCCATTTACAATGTCCACACCATGTAGGGGTGTTCATGTGTGCCTCTCTCTCCGCCCCTTTTTACCTGCTCTCTATTTCAGTGCACCTGCGATCAGTGGGAGTCTGACTGCCTGCAGAGCAGCCAGCAGCACACACACATTTTCCTTTGACCTGGAGGAGATTTGTTTTCCCCTGCAGTTTTTTATTTTTCTGGCATGGTTTAGCCTGTTGTTTTTTTTTTGTTATCTTAGTTTATTGTTTTAGTTTGGGTTGGAAATCACCGGTAGTCCAGTTTCCGGTTGTTGTTTGATTCTTGGTTTATTTGGGAGGGCGCCTGGTCCGACGGTCAACAGCTGGCCAGGTGAGTTCTCCTTGTTTGTTATTTCAGCTGGGATTTCCAACTCCTTTTGGTTTCTGTAAGTTGTACTTTGAATTTTGTGTTTTGTTTAAATTGACGATAAAAATGATTTTCTCCTCAGCAGTTGGTGGCGTCCTTGAATATGTTTCAGCTTCTTTGAGTCTGTGGTTTTTGTAGAAGCCGTAACGTGAAAACTACTTGGCAATAAAACTGATTCTGATTCTGATTCTGACCATACCACAGTGGAACTGAGTACAACTTGCACTACTGTCCGTTCAAAATAAATGAAAAGAAACCTACCCTTATGCATTTGGGATTTTTGTTGCTTTTTTCCTGTTGTACCGAACCGAACCGAACTGTGACCCCAAAACTGAGGTACGTACCGAACCATGGCTTCTGTGTACCGTTGCACCCCTAGTTAGCACTCACCCTAAAAGCCTTTCTCTTAATATTAAAAGTGAAACATATAGGCCTACTGTTTGAAAATACAAACAATAATGCATAAATGTAACCTGTCTTTTTTGTCTAACTATGTAATGTAATGTCAAACTGCTTTTTAGAAAGCTCTTTTTAGTGTGCTTATGAATCCTCGACTTTTCCCACTCGCCCACTCTCTGTCAGTAACATAGGATACTGCTCAGTGCTCACCGTGCCTGCTGCAGTAGTGCAGTCACTCAAAACACAGCTGTATTAATGTAAACTTATATAACTGGTAAATGCATTGAAGAGAAGTTGTGTGGTGCTGGCAGCAGCTGTCCGACGTTCATGTACGACGGACTGAGTGTCAAAACTCGAAAGGTTCGAAAGGTCAGATGAAAAGAGTCGGTCTGTCCATCACTACTACCAGGTAGTATCGAAACTTCTCCAAGTTTCAGCATTCGATCCTTTTTGTACAGAGATCTAAAATAAAAAACACTATTTGTATGGTTTTGCTCGCAGCCAATTACCGCAAGCGTTCTTAGATTTAATGCGACGTGTGATTGGCCCACGACAGCAGAATACAACCCACAGACTGGTGTGTGACGTCGAGCGCTGTGTTGGCAGTTCAGATATCAAATGAAGTACTCTATTGGTATCACTGTAAGGAGACGACTGGTATCGTCATGTGTTTAAACAATACGTAGCCGTAGCAGAGGGACTTAGCGAGGGGTCAGATCCCTCTGGGTGAGATGGTCGCAGCTTTACGTGGCCTTCCTGTGTCATCAGCCTGATGTTTGTGACAAGACCGTATTTATTTTTGCAACAGGGACCAGCATGTTCCCTCTCAAAGCCTATTTTTGTTCAAGCTGTCAATATTCATAGCTGATGGAAAGTGCCTCTCAGAAACGCCTCTCACAGACATACAGTACAAAATGAGCTGACGGTGGAGGTGCCAGGGCAACAAGCACCATGATCCCTGATTGACGAACCACAATCGCAACCCAAACGCCAGGAAGTCGCTGGTGTTGCACACGCAAAGAATCCACACTCCTCCACAAATGTGCCTACAGCTGCTGCACATCCCGAGCATCCAAAATTGCGTGTTGTTTTTGGAGCAAATGGTAATATCTCAGAGTAAATACAGTGAGCAATACAGTGTGTATTTTTAGCTCGTAGATAATCAGGCAGTCAGAGATACATTATACAGTTTTACACTGCAGCATGCACGGTCCGTCTGGATATTTGAGTGTGCACGGTTTACAAACAGCCTGCACTTTGCTTCAGTGGAGAGCGAATCGGATCCCTGTGGACAGAGCGAGAGAAAAATCACGCACACCCCAAGTTCATATTTTAGGCTGTGCAAGAGTACCTTACATGATTTTTTTTTCCCCCTCTCTGCTAGCTGGAAGGCAAGAAAAATAGAAAAACCCAGCAGCATTTCCTGCTGACGGTATTACTCTCTCTCTCACACTCTCTCACACACACACACACTCTCACACACACTCTGGCTGTCTGATTATCTCTTCCTCCCTCTCTTTCCGCCTCTCCTCTCCTCTTGTCTCTTCAGACATCAGAGAAGCGTTCATCAGAAAGCCGTGCGATAATGTACACTGACTGGATCTCACGCCAGTGCCCTCTCATCACTCGAGGAAGACCTTGTCCACACACGTAACCACACACACTCTCCCTGTGATGTTTGTACACATGCTTTGCACTGCCTCCCTTTTACTCCAGCCTTGTCGTGCCATCCATCTTGTAACAGGAGCACATAGAGTGCAGTAGGAGGGGGGGGGGGCTTTATAGGAGATCTGGGGACCAAACTGTCTTCATTCATTCCCTCAGCCTGGCTGTAAAGCCCCCGGACGCTGGTCGGAGTCCCTGCCTTCCTCTTCCTCCTCGTCTGTCTTTTACCTCCTCGTCCATCTCCCTTCTTTCTGGCAAGCCGGCGCATTGCGTGAGCAACCTCGTAACTCCGCCGCAACTCTTAACGGCAGCAGAGGCCTTTATCTGGCAGGGGAACAGGATCTCATCTCCAGAGCTGCCCCCGGCTACAGTACACGCAGAAACATACATTAAGCCCCAGCACTCAAAGAGGAAGGGAAGTAGAATTCAATTTAAAAGTAGCGACACAAGGGGAGGGTTTGTTTGTGCCTTTGTTTCGTTTCTCCTCCCGCCTTGTTATGCAGCACTTTGAATGGGAAAATTAATAAGAAAACATGATTTGCATTACGGTGGTCAGTCACCGAAATAACAAAATAAGTTTGTTGATGATGAGCAGAGACACAGCCGAGCGTCGGCATGTACAACACACAGCAATGTGTCACAAGTTCCATTCGAATTTAGACATGCCGGGCTAAAATGATTGGCTCTTTAATTAATTGCATTATCATCAGCAAACACAGTGATTTTCTCCCAGCCGTGAAAGCTCCTGAGAGAAGACAGATATAATGTAGCTGAGGCCACTGCAGGAGGAAATCAACAGGCAGGCAGGGGCTGCCACATAGTCACAGTGCCCCCTACTGGCTAACACGGCATCGGCACCCTGACAAAGCATTACCCTTGGCACTACATCCAGCAGCAAAAAAAAAAAACAAGGGGGGCGGGCATTTTGTGCACACAGCCATGGGACACTCGGAGAATAGCATCCCTTCAGAATATGGAAAGGATTTTATGCCAAGTGTTTGGCAGTCCGTGCAGTGCTCATGCATACTCAATTTCAGGGTTGCATTTGATAGAAAACAGCTTTACATGATAGTGGGATGTGAATGTGTACTATTGAGATGGAAAATATTCAGCCTTCCATGTAAAGCATTTGTAGGCTGCCAGGGGAGGGCTCAGAAATAGAGTGAGAATGTGTCGACGTCCACGCCACAAAGGTTCACAGGTTTACATTACATGCAGTGATATGAGTGTTATACGAGTGTTGTCCACAGGACTACAGATGTATGTTTTCCCAACTTGAAAAAAAGATCAAAATTATTGCGTTTTAGTGACAAAAGTCACAGGATTTAACAGGACTTAGATGTTATTTTCAGTCCTCATGCTGAGAAGCAGAGAGACAGACTCTGCTGGAGACAAATGGTGAAGCTGATCCATCGACACTGAATAATGGAACAACTGCAAGGACACTGTGTTAGCAGCAGTGAGGTTTTACTGGGGTATTATTGGGGCATTTTGTGGCTCACAGCTGGAAAATACAACTTAGTTGAACTGGATGTCTCAAAACTCAAACTTGGTGAGGCAACAAGTCTGTTATAGGAATTCAGTGTCAATCACCAGAAGTTCACTATAAATAAATAATCTACAGAGAAGAATGTCTATGCTCGTGGATCATGACTTAAAGGGGACATATTATGCTCAATTTCAGGTTCATACTTGTATTTTGGGTTTCTACTATGTTTACATGCTTTAATGTTCAAAAGATACATTTTCTCATTCTGTCTGTCTGAAAAGCTCCATTTTAGCACCTGTCTCTTTAAGACACCCTCCTGAAAAAGCCCAGTCTGCTCTGATTGGTCAGTATTTCCGAGTCTCCTGCATCTGCACTCGTGACGTCTCTGCACCGTCGTTGCAGCCGATGAATGACTGTAACTGTAGAAAGAGAACTGGATACAGAGTACTGCTCCTGCATCATGTGGTCCACAGAGCAGGGACACGAGAGACTTCTGGTTTACTGCTCCGCTAACTTGAATGGGAATAAAATTATTTAATTGTACAGCTCTTCTAGACTTTTAAGTCAGTTTGCTGGGATTGTGACAGGCCTCTCTTTCGCCATGCAAGTCTATGGGAAATAGTCTTTTTGGGCCCAATGGCATCGAATGACGGACCCGGTAGCAATTCACTGTTTAACTACGAAGATTGTCTTCAAAGCCCTGCACACTTCCTCTGTATCTATTCAGTCCTGACTGCTCCTGTGGGTTTCTCTGTGGATTGATCATTTTGATACTTTCACAGTATTTATACAGCACATAGACCTGCTTTATAATAACAAACACATGGAAATATCAAAAAATGGACGACAACCCAATGATATGTGTGTTATAATGCACTCTAAAGAGTTCAAATAATGGACCACTTTCACATTATATTCAGTTTATATAAAAATGGATTAGTGAGCTTTAAGTATCTGACTGGTATATTATTCAGTTATATTATATATTATTGCCATGGTGAAGTTAGAAAAAATCTAGTTAAGTTCAAAGTTTTTTTTATTAAGAGTGATACATTTATTTTTCACCTGAGTGTGTGTGTGTGTGTGTGTGTGTGTGTGTGTGTGTGTGTAATGTTGTATTTCATGTCTTTTTATATAATGGATATTTTTATTTTTGCCATTTCCTCTTATATTTGTTATTATATTTTATTTTATTATATTTAATATTCCTCCCAGCTTAAGTATTTCACATGATTATAAATGTTTCAGAGACAAATAAACATTAATAACCAGGTTATGAATGTTTAAAGTAATGTATCCACACAATTTACTTTCTCCTGTCTTTTTAAAACTGTTATTATTATCTTTAGTGTACTTCCTGTTTCTGGCCTTGTCTCCATCACATGTATTGTTTTTTATTTATTTGTTAAACCATGTTTTTCTCCACTTTGTATGCATTGGCTTGTTTTCTGACACCAGGTCCTCTAAACATACTGTTCATCTGTTCTATGGCCAGTGTTCCCAAATGATATCTGACAATAATACACCTTAATTCTGATTCTTGCACATTAGGATGACATTGTGTTTTAATTTCCTGTCGAAGCTGAGTGACGGCTCATGGCAGGCTGTGGACCTTCTCCATTAACTGGTCAAAAACGGACAGAAATGAAACAAAAGCCTTCAGTCTAGTAGATTGGTGAAAAAAACCTGGCTGGCCGGGCACTTACTGTAGGAACCATGTTGAGTTTTATGCAGCACTTACAATCCGCTGGCGGACTAACAGCTCCCATTAAATCCACCCGCGGTCCCCTATTCAGGTGCTAATTGATACCACGGCCTGGGTTTGTCAAGGCAATTATTAGTATGTGCTTAAAATGGCTAGTGATGGCCTTTGAGGGAAACTGAAACAGCAGGGGGGTATTTCACGTTTGAAGGCACGGCAAGGTTAATAATAGGTAGAAAAAATTATCAGTGTATCACATTGGCAAAAGATGACATCAATATGGGGATTTTCAATTTCACCATTCATTAGAGTCCCAGATTTAAAAGAAGGGAGTGTTGGGGAGTTAATTTGGAAGGCATTAGGGTCTGTGTATGTGCTGGTAATTAACACTACACACACACACACACACACATGACTCCATGATCAGATCTGAGAATCCATGACACCTCAACTCCAGCTCTCCAGTTTTAAGTGCTCCAGCTACATTCCACTGAGCGTGGCTAAAATCAGCTCTTATTAGCTTCTGTTCTCCACTGGCCATAAAGGGCCAATAAATGCCGTTTAAATTTAACTACTGTGTAATTTTCACTTGTCCATAATTGTATTAAATGTAGATGGTGAACACCATGTCTTTGAATATAGTTCAGGACGTTCACAGATCCTGCAGCACACGGTGCTCAGAATGCTGTGAATAATCACACAGCGTTTACAGCTGCAGATCTGCTGTCATCACAGCAGACCAAGTGATCACTGGTCAAGTGATCAATGTGATCACATGACCAGCACACACGTGTCACTCTGGTCTGCAGGTGTCCGTCTGAGCCCTTGCAGACATGGAAAGTATCATTTGAGGCTCATTGTACAATATTTTCTTTGGCCTATCATGTGAAATGATCCGTCGTTCATTACACAAAGAGCCCATTAGTTCCCCCAAATCCCAAATATCCTCTTTCTGTTTCAACCTTCAGCACAATTGAAGGAAGACAGCAGCAGCCAGCAGTATGATCAGCTAGCACACAGTATGTAGCTCACAACTGTGCAGTACTCTCAAACAAATGCTTTGGCTCAACAACAACAACAACAACAATAACAACAAAATGAACGCAACAGTTTGCGTCAATGTTTTTTGAGTTTTGAAAACTAGCTTTTCCTCTGCAATCAAAGGTATTTTTAATTACCACCTACTTAATAACTGGTAGAATAAACAGGTTTTTAAGTTAATTACTCATAAACAATTACAGAACAGTTTGTTTTAAGTGACAAGTGCTTAATTACAATAATTCTGAACAAAAGTTTTTAAGTTGACAATAGTTTAAAAAATGAAGTTGCTCCAATCAGATTTTCTTCAGCACTTTAGCTTTTTTAATGTTATTGTTCATATAGGAGCTTGTATGAAATTAATTAATTCAACAACACAATTGTTCTTTTTTATTTTGAACTGCAGTTCAACACACAATATTTACATATTGGGGGGATTAAATTTCCCCACAAATTATAAATAAACAAATTGGCCATATTGCCTAAATCTAATTGGATGCTGTGAAGAAAGTGGGATCTTCAGAAAATACTGTTGTTGACACCTTTTACTTTTGCACTTGCTTTCATATTCCTGGAGGGAGCTCAGATTCTGATCATATCCTGTCCACCAGCAGAGCACAGCACCCTGAGAGATCCTGTCCTGCAGGACTCTGGTCTCCTGGTCTGGGGTGGACGGGTCACTGACGATGTAAACTTCATCGCTTGTCTACAAACTCTTCTGTGTCCTTGTAAAGCAAATGAACAGATGGTTAGCGTCATAAATAAATAAAATAAATCATAAATATCATAAAACATGATAAAACTAACTTATCAAACTAATTTCATTAAGTTACTGCAACTTGAATTTTGTTTTAAATCAATTAATGCAGAAATGTGATTATTGAGAGGGATTAATGTATATTATATTATAAATTACTTATATTATATTAGTCTGTAGGCTACATTGTTTTATAGGATAATGCTGCACATTATACCTTTAAAAAACTACAAACTACAAACTATTTTGGGCAATAAAAGGAATGTTTTTTTATTTTGCTTCTCTACTGTGATTGAGTTCCCTTTGCAAC
>JAOVVB010105803.1:0-12923 GCA_028570985.1 Heterobranchus longifilis | reverse complement strand
ACCGGGGTGAGAGGGATCAGCCATGATCTTTCTCGCCCACCTCAGTGACCTGGATTCATACAGGTCCTGGAGGGACGACAGATTGCAGCCAATCACCTTCTCAGCAGAGCGAATGATACGTTGTCGTCATGTAGGCCTACTTACTTACAGAAGTAAAGTTACATAACAAATATCTAAGTATCTTTGGTGCCTAAATCTAACCAAACTGTGACTGTTTCACAACGTTAACCATGTGTTTAAAAACTGCAGCCGTTATATTTATGTACGAGGACAGAAATGGGCCAGTAGAAAGTCACTACACTCTTTACTGTAGGCTTGAAAACATGAGGTGCACCATTCTGCCTTCATTGTGAGAAGACAGCACACATTTTTCCGTCACCAGGTAACACCAAAGGAACCTGCCTGTCTTCCATTCTGCGTGTGTAGTACAACCAGTCTAAGAGGAGAACGGCTTCATCTCACTGTACAGCAAAGAAAAAAGGTGCAATGACTGAAGGTATCTCTCTGCTGTGACTTGTACATTTTTAAACACAGAGTGCTAAGAGCTTTTCTCCCAAAAAAAATGCATGCAAGGTGCAGAGAGATAAAAAAGTGGAGATGCCCGGGGTGTAGACTGAGCCTTTAGATGCCCCCCTTCCCCTGTACCACCTACAAGACCAATTATATTCAATGTCACTTGTAAAGCTATGCAGCATTTGCCTGGGAACGAGAAGAATGCGAGGTCATGTTTTATTTGCTCTGGCAGATGCATGTGTTCCCTCTCGCTTTGGACAGATTTCCAGCGGCCTGAGACGTGCCGGCCAGTCACAACCGTACATCTAATATGGGGCGTTGTTGAGATGAAGAACGTAAAGAGGAGCGCCGTTGAGGCATTTCTGAAAATGACAAAGATGGATGTAGCTTATGTGGAACTTTCTGTTGAAGCTGCTTTCGTGTATTGAACAAACTAGACGGTATATTTTCACTACAAGAAGAACAATCAACTGCACTTGAAGTTTTTCTTGAGAAGAAATATGTGTTTGCTGTGCACAATTAATTTTTTCCCACCCGTGTTTCGCCATGGTCCCACATACTGTGCTGTGTTTGGATAGTCGTCACATCAAAGCCTCAAGGTTGGACTCTATAGGACGCAGTTAGGGCAAAGAGGTCATGGTTAGGGTTAGTACTGGACAATCACAGGACATTAGTACAGAGTAGAGTAGGGCAGGAGTAGGCAAAACACAAGTGAGGGAAAAAACTGCACGTTTGCCATAATTCTGACAGGATTTGGCAAACGTTTAATATACCAACTCATAAAATACCAGCTCATCTCTGCACGCTGTGGTCTGTTCACACTTTTAGTCGCTTTGCACCAAGTCCTGCCCTACTGCACTGTGATTGGCTGGTATTACTGCACTGTGATTGGCTGGTACTACTGTGCTGTGATTGGCTGGTACTACTGTGCTGTGATTGGTCATCTACATGGTCACTGGTCACTTAGCACTACCTCATGTTGATAACCTGTTAAAAATGAAAAATTAGGTAACAGACTAATTCACATTTGCGATTTTGGTCTTTGTGATGTCAGGCTAATGCAGCGTATTAAGTGCATTAAAACCTGTTGTATCATAAACTACAGTGATAGTTTTCTTGAAAGAATATCGATTACAAAATATAGCTTTGGTACTGTGAAGGATTTACCACAGAAAGGTAGGATATATTTAAATATAAGAACCCTCAAGGATTAGAAATATTAGATTTTCATACACAAATCTCAAAAATCTAGGTTTTTGAAGTTGCCTAGTTACCTTGCATGGCAACGATATCACAAAATCACGCGATCGCAAAAATCCATCTTGCCAGGCTCCAAGTAAAGCCTTTGGGTCCGGTCAAGATCTGACCTGACCAATCAGCGTCCTGTGAGGAGAGTCGTGTTTTAGGTGTGTGAGCTGTGCAACTGTTCATTCATAACCCCAATGGCGGTTCTGCGTAGATGCTGCAATACGCAGAGTCAGTTATATCAGAACTGGAGAATATTGCTTAATTGAAAGAAGAGAAAAGAACGGCACTGAAGGCTTTTCTACACTTCTCCTGACTGGCGTCGGCACCAGCCTTTTCCAAACAGTTTCTAATGACGGCTTCTCAGATGGTATTGTGAAACAACCATCTGACGGCATCAGCTTAGTGTTCTAGCAAGGACATGGGCATTTTAAATGAACTGATGCAATGTTTTGCTGTCTTTTCTTTGCTCATTCTCATTATCCTGTCAGTCAGAGCAGCAGCATAAACTCCCTGTATGGCTCAGATGGGGAGGTATGACCTGTGCCAAATCTGGTAAGTGAAGGTTCAGTAGCATTGCAGTAAAGTCAGCATGGTGGCTAAGGTATGTGCTTTTTCTAGACATCTCTCAATATGTCTGATCTCAGCAAGTAAAACCTGCGACGGCGTGCAGAGAAGCTCGTCTTCAGAGACACATCTTGTGATCCTGCACTGGGAACAAGGGAGCAGAGTGCCCGCAAACCTTAATTATTCACAGCAGGGGGGCTGTTGTCTGGCACTAAGGACAGAGACACAAGAACTAATCAGTAGGTGACAGTCCCCACAGGGCCTGTGGGATTCAGCATCCTGGAATTTGATTTCCCCTTCAGGCCCCTTTCCGTGGAAAATGTAACCTTCTGGGAAGGGCTTAATGGGGTTTCTGCTTTTGGGAGGAATCCATCATGGCAACATGACATTCACTGCACTTATACACTTGTTAATAAAAGGTATTTTACAAACAAAGCAGTTTACCACTCTTCATGTGCTCGCAGCGGAGCTGGTGATCGAACAACACGGTGTGGCACAATGGAATAACACAATGCACGGTTCAAACAGCACACTGAACTGCATTATGTATTGTGTAGCTTTGATACAGTGTCAGCATTTTCACAGCAATACAGGCGGACATAACAAACAGCATAATACAGATATGAGAAATCTGCCTCGGCTGTGTCTTTTGTGTCGCAGATCTGTGTTTGTTAAATGCTGCTTTGCTGTCGTGCGTGGGTCTGTTTGTGGGTATTGTTGTTGATGGGGTAGGCGAGGAGTCATGAAGGCTGCATGCTGTTTACCTTTTTTTTTTACAAAAATAACATTTACATAAAAAAAAACAATAAGTCCTCCAAACCATACGACCACCATATTGGTGTCGTACCTGTGTCGTGCTGCCGGAGCGCACAGGAACGACCCTCCGCCACTTTTTTGCTTCAAGTGAGGAAATCAATTGTGCAATGGAATAACTGATTATTAGAATAATGTAATATAATAATAGATTGACCCCATCCTCTTCCAATCTATAGTATTAAGACAGCACCCAAAAGAATGAGTAGAATAGCGTAAAATAAATAAATAATGTGCAGATACGCTATCAGCACCATGGATATACATGGGATATACATGCAGTCTATATGACTGTGGTGGTCAGAGGTATATATGTTCAGAAATCTTGTGTGTTTTATTTTTGGTACCTTCTAGGCTTCAGAAAACATCAAAAACACACATTTAGGAAAAGTTGTGGGCTGAAAGGCTTGTAGTTGTTTTATTTAAAGTTATTTGCATAAAGAAAACCCAAACAGTCAGACTGTCAAATCTTGCCTGGAGTCTAAACTTAGCCTTATAGTTGACTAATGTATGTAAAATTGCCACCGTAGGAACAGTGGTAACATAACCTTCAAAACAAGCCAGAACTTAACCGTGCACACACGTCATATAGGTGCGCTCCAGTCCTTCAACAAATAGCCTACATCCCTGACGACCATGTAGGTCATTTGCTATACCCTCTAATACAACCCATGAGTGATTCTTGAATTAGTGCCCCTAGTGGTGGCAGGAAATACGACATGGAGTGTTTCCATCCTCATAACTAAATATAATGGTTGTGGTTTTACGCATGTTGTTTACATAGCAAAACTGTGGCACTTTTGTTAGGTTTAGGCAGCAACTTGGTTCATTTTAGAAAAAGATCGTGGTCAGGTTAAAATCAGTACATTACATTACTTCCCAAAACTGTCTTTCTCGGTTTTAATACTACATTACAGGACTTCCTACGTTGCTCCCGTCATAATTATGATGACCACTAGAGGACATTGCCTGACAATAAATGCAAATATGGGTCATAACTGCTGCCTGTATAAGTCGCAAAAATAAGCTGTAGAAACTATATTTGAAAGTGATGTTTCAATGCAATGGTTTCACCATTAATTACCACTTATTTAAGGAATTAAGCATGCTTCAGATACAACCGCATTACAGATGCACAAACAGCTTTATTATACGGATGGTCAATGTGAACACTAGGGCTTATTAAATTCTCCTGAACAAAAGTTTTGTCCTTTTCCAAATGTCTGCATATTGTTACATCAGAGGTGAGACATTTTGAAATCCTCGCTTCTTTAACTCTATGTCACATTTGCTTTTGTTTGTGAGGAAAACATTCAGTATGACAAGTTACGCCTCAGAATACAAATTCCTCCATTAAATCAGTTGGCAGAGACGCTGGTACAAAATGACAAAATGTTATAGCCCAATGAGCTGCGTCAACTGCAGTCATTCTGAGTGAAATAGACTTATCTGGTATCTACGACTTCATCTGTCGATGAAATCAAAGGAGGAAAATGGGAACATAAAAACACTTCATGGGATTGTATTTTAATATAAAAATAGACAACTTGCTTGTCTCTTATCTTACAACATTAAGAATGAATTTACAGACAATCGTGTTAATCAAAGTCTGTTTTACATGACCCCCTTTCACAGAAGTAACAGAAGGAAAACATGATCGGTATCCCTCACTGTTCATTGGATTAAAAACTACCAGACGATACAAACTGAATACCAATTGCACTAACAACATGCCTGATGCACTTACTTCTCCCCTGTGAATACTTATGTCTTGATGTGCTTCCTTTGCAATTAACTAATTGCTACAAATACCGTGACATTTATCATCTGCTCTCCCCTGATGCTGTAAATCATGTCTGACACTTCAGCAACATGTCACCAAGTTACTTTAAGCAGCAGTAGAGTTCATTTGTGTATATTTCTGCAGGCTGTGAGACTAATTCTAACCTATTATATTTATGCTGTTTGGTAAATATTCTCACAATGCTACATGTGAAGTTCGAGCCAGAGCGTGGTGTTATGTCAGGGACCACCTTAAAATAGGTCAGTGTTCATAGATCTCTCTGTAGGCTCGGCCAAAGATGGTTTGTGAGAGAGGTGAAACGTCTGTATTTGTGTGTGTGTGTGTGTGTGTGTGTGTGTGCGTCAGCATGTGAGTCAGTTTTCATTCTTCTGAGTCTTTTTATTGTTATTTTATAACTTCTATATTTGAACTCCACTCAGCTCCACTGTGCCTGAATTTTGTTGTATGCCAGTAAAATGACAATAAATAATTTATATTCTATGAAGTAAATATTAAACACAACACGGTATGGGCTATGGCAGTGTGTACAGACTCGTTCATAAAAAAAAAATCAACACTTTAACAGTTGCAGGGCAGAAAACCCCAATCCGGTGCTATTGTCATTTTATGCATCTGTGTGTGAGTTTACGTTGCTGTGGACGTAGAATATAACAGACTATTTTTTCAGTCTCTTTCAGTCTTTTGAGTGACATTTTTGGCGGTTCTATTCACAATAATGATCTGCTTGCTCTGCATTATCTACAAAGTAAACAATCAGAATCTGTGTTATCTTTTAAGCACATCATCACATCCAGTAGGCGATTTGTTAAATTTTAACATGGGGGATGGACCGCCCCATGAACAACCCTTTTGGTTCTATATTTTTTAATCCCCCCCCCACAGATAAAGAGGACCTATAACATTTAATATCATAGCTCCAAGACATAGCTGATAGGAGGGCGGCACTCTGAGAAAAAGTCAAAATTATAAATCTGTCTGCTACTTCAGCACCACGGACAGCGCCATGGATTTATCAATACAGGGCACAGTTAGGCTGCTGATATTTCAGAGCCTCGGTCAGGGCCTGACCAAACCTGTCAGATAAAGGATCAGTGAGTCAGGCAGACATTCAACGAAACAACCCCTCTGTTCTGCACTCTCTCTGCTACTAGGTACAGGTTGACAAGGGGCATGCATTTTGCCTAAACTGTGTTAGTTAGCTCATGTTAGCTGAGCAGCCAAATTGAAAATCTCAACAGGAATAATTTAGATGATATTTGACATTCCCAAATATTTTCAACTGTCAGACGTATCAGAAGTTTGTGTATTACCATGAGTGGAATCCAATATTAAATATAATGCCACTTTTGAAAGTAATGATACATTTTGTGATTAAGTAATTTTCCTAGCAATGTAGCTATTCTTAATGAATAGGTGCAGTTTTATGAGTTGCTTTTTTCATCCATATTATTTTAGAATTTGTAATAATGTCTTTAGTGCAATCAAAAACAACAGCACTTATGTCTAATCTGTGTCTAATATCAACACTATACCATGTTAATATAATTTTGCTACTCACCAGGTGTAATAGGTGGACAGACTTCACAGTAATGCTCCTAGAAACGTACTAAAGAGCCCCACTACATAGTTCTCACAGTAATATAGTAAGCATATTCACCTATTAATACTATCACTATTACACACTAAATTGAAACCAAGCATTTTATACAAAGAGTGCAAACATCACAGACACATCTTTAAAAATCGTAATTCATTAATTTATTTCTGCATGTCTCTATATAATTAACCTCAAATAAACCGCAAATACAAAATGATGCAGAATTGTGACCTTGGATTGTATCTGTCTTCAGACCAAGCTCCTGGCCCACTTAGGATGCAGGCTGAGTGTCAATGTAAAATGGTTGTCCTGTGACCTGGTGGAGGATTCACAGCATGGTGAGGTCTGGATCCACATATGTAATATAGGTTAGAGGTCTGGGACTCTGTTTTTTAAGACTGCACCTGGTTGCTCCTGCTGCTGCAATGCCCTCTGGCTTTGACAGCAGTGGAATGTCTGCAGATGTAGACACCTTTGCCAGCTATAAGAACGGATGAATTGTGTGTATGGGAATATCCAAGGTTATATAAAAAACGATCATATCCGGACCTGGAAAAGCCACAAGCGTAGCAGAAAATATTGGTGAGTATGGAAATAACAAGTGGGGATTTTATATTGCATTTACTGTAGGTCAGTTTTATTCAAATGAAGCCAGATAGCCTGTAGTTGAGTCATTAAGCTTTGTACTATGATAGGATGTAAAAGCATTAACTCATTAATAAAGCTACACAGTCTTTACACATGACTTAAACCTCGCGCACACCGCACACAATTTCATTTCTGTGGTGAAAACCCTGCAAGATGCTCAGCTCAGGAAAATAATGTTACAAACTGAGACAAGAAGAAGAAGAAGAAGAAGAAGAAGAAGAAGAAGAAGAAGAAGAATTTAATCTGAGTTAAGCCACCATAGGAGTAATGCTCATCACATTATTTGAATGCTTATCAGATTGTTTGAATAATTAAAAAAAAAAAAAGATTAAACATACTCAGTGCTATGTTGCATTTGCAGCCCAGTCTCCAGAATAAAACGTTGATTATGTAACTTACGTAATTGACGTTACAAAGGTCTTTATTTTAACCCAACACTTTTTGTGTCTAAATTTACCACCTAGCTTTGTTGCCTAAACTTAAGTTTTGTTTAAATTCACTAACCTGCGAAGTGAAGCATCATAGTTTGGAGCATAAAAGTCACGTCAAGGGGTCCTGAAAACATATAGTGGCATGCTATTTATATGCTTTCCCATGAGATCACATTGATAACCACTACATATGAAACATGTTGTATGAAACATGAACATGCCATTATCAGAGATCAAGGATGACAACATCATTCATGACATTAGAAAGTTTTCTCTTTTCATGTAGTATCACCGATGGCCATGCTTTGGTCACTCACCTGTGAATATATCTTTTGCAAGGAGACACTAACTGAAGTTACATCTTACAAGTTAAATAATCACCACAAGTTAGAGCTCTATAAAATGAATGTATACTATTTCGAGTTCAATGTCATAGCATGTTTCCTTCAACACAGTTTCAGCATGATTGTACTACCATATCGACCTCCATTCTGCTTTGCAAATACTCTGTGACTGCTAAACTTATGTCTATGTTTCATCTTCCTTTGACCTTCTTAGTTGTCTTTTCTGTGCCTGTCTCTCCACGCTGTCCTCTTGGATTTCTGAACCTGTTTGAATCAATTGAACAAGGCTTCAGGCAATGAAAAGAACAAAGCAGTCTTGTCAGAGAATTTCTCTCACTTTCAATTTCCTCCCTGATGTTGCAGGCAGTGCATCATCTATTTCAAGCCAGCTATGTTATGTTTCTTTTTCCAGAAAAACAACCTTCCCTTTTCAAAAAGCTATATCTGAACTATCTGCAACGGCTTCTTCAAAAATCCAAAAGTCGATTGTCGATAATGAAGTCAAGCATAAAAGGAGACTTTATTATGCGATTCTCTTTCTGCCTTTAGTACATTCATGCTGCGGTTATGCATGAGGTACGTTCAGGGCTGTTTCGCAATTCAATTCTGCACGCCCTGTTACAGTCAGCTGTCATTTCAGCAAATGGCAAAGCACCCCTCCACCTCCCCATCACCGCCAGTCTTTGCAGATTCATCAGCCTCATCAGTCTCAGCAGAATCATCAGCCATCGCCAGTGTGTGTTCTCCATGGGGGGATTTATCCTGCTGATGCTCGGGGCAGACGCCCCTCGATCACAAATCTCCCTGTAGAGTCTAAGCGCCAAAGACAGCCAAGACTTAATTATCACATATCATCTGTCTGCTGCCTTCAGTATTATGACCCGCCAGATGCTCTTTGCCATTATTAAAGACCTGTGGATTCCAGGGTCTAGATCATTGAGCATAGCCTTCTACGTGACTGATTGCTGTTCGCAGGAGGTGTCTTTCTCCTCACATAGTTATCGGCTGCTAATCATATTTCACACGACTCAGCATCAGTGAAATCCTGACTTGCTCTGTCTATAGATGGCATATATCACTGCAGCACATCGTTTTTCCAACAGTTGCTATACGACCGACTACCTTTTTATGCTTTCCTCTCACGCAGCCAAGTTGAGGCCTAACTTAATTCCCCAGCTGGAAGTCTCCACGCAGTCTCAGCCTCAGCTTCGACAAAGCTACAAGACAAGATCACATCATGATACACTGATGATTGCAATAATGAAACATTATTCCCATGAGAGGTTCGCTAGCTCTCAAATTGTCTCTATTATGGTTGCCAATTCCCCAAACACATCCTGCCATTCTCCCCTACAAAATGTGTTCAGAGCTTCTGTCCTTATGGTGACTGAAAGAAAACAGAGGCGACTTATACAAAACATACATCTTACTTAAAGGTACCCAATGGAGTTTTCTTGTAAACAAACAGTCATGTTTGCATTCAGTGTTTCTCCCAGAATGTATTGTGTGTATCCTTGAGGCCAAACAAATGGGTTGAACGCATTTCCTTCCAGATAACACACTTGTAAAGCCAAGGTTTTGAATAAGCGCTGCATTGTTTGTGTTCATTAATGCCAGCTGGCAGTCTTCTTCTGTGGTGTTTGCTAGCAAATTGCTGTTTGTTGGCACATTACCTCCACCAACCGTTTTGTGTGTGAAAGTACATTTTTGACCTTGGTTAACAGAGTTTTGTCTTTTTGTTTAGTTTTGCTTTTCCAGCTGAGTAGTGAGAGAGATTTGAAAGCTATCTATTAGGTTCAGTTGCATACTGGTCTTAGAGCTCCGTATCATTTCTAGGCAGGAGTAGAAGTAACAGAGGAAAAATGCAAAACAAACAATACAGCCGCAAGCAGCACTCAGCAGGGTGCAATTAATGAGAAATAACGTGAAATATATTGTTATCCACACATGCTGCAGCCCACATTTTGACTAATATTATATCAACCGGCCAGTTTTTTTTTTTAAACTGTAACTTGGACAACAAGATTAAGTTTCACAAAGCCACTTTAGGCAATAAGAAGGTTGCATGTGGCTGCACAATTAAAGTTTGTTTGTAGAGAAAATGTTATTACCAAGATCAACAGCACTGTAGTATTCCAACTTATTGAAAATAATGCATTTTAATTGTATACAGACTATTTTCTACAACCTATTAGTTTGTTTGCATTCACATGACTATTATGGCGCGCAGAAATTAGATGGAGGGCAGAAAGTGATTAATCTATTTACCGACACTAATTGGAAATCGAGTAAAGTGACTACATAACAGGGTTGGATGAACCTGCACACAGTAGGTATTGTCAGAACATTTAAACTCAAATTGGATGTGATCCATACAAAATGATGAAAAGCAATATTTCCCACAACTTGACCGATTTGCATATGGACGCCATTGTCATTAAAAATGACCTCGTCCTCCAGACATCCTGCTACACGCCGAGCCACATGAAAGCATACAAGAGTCTACAGGACTATAAAACTACTGTGTGTGTGGTTTGGTCTACGATTTTGGAACCAAATGATGTTTTTGGATGTGTGAGTAAATGTCTTTTTATATTGTTATTTCAACTCCAACATGTATATGGATGCACCACTGGCGTCAAGCTACTAATATAAGCTAGCTAGCTAACCCTTGTTTTTCCCAATTTGATAGTTTGTAACAGTCATAAACAATGCAAATCATAGGCATTTGTGCAGTGTTGGTAGTCGTTGCCTCCATCTGGAAAACACACCAATGTATGACATCATATGCAAAGACTATAGGCTGTTCTTTACCAGGGTCTACATGTGCAGCATGTAGACCCTGGTAAATATGGATATGAATATGGATATGAATAGTTCATGCAAGTATTTGATACCATATCCAACAGACACAATATTGGATGGCTTCTGGATTTCAGAACACCCTCTGGATATACTTAACAAGTGACTGCCATGAAGCCCGCTTCTCTCTCTCACAGAGATGTGTTTGGAGTTTGTTTTGTATCTTGAAGCCAATTTACAACACACATTGCTGGACACGTTTGATAAAATTCCTTCCCTGAAAAAAAGAAATCAGACTTTCCAGCCTAAGGCCCATTCCTCTGATATTCCCTGAGCTATTATTAAACACAGCCATGAGAACGTTTAATTGTTTTCACATATTCAACGAAGGAACATGCAGAGGTTTAGAGAGCAGCATTTTTTTTTTCATGACCAGCAAATTTGCACATGTATAAATCACCAAGATGTTTAGTTCATGAGATCTGCATCTGTGTAGATACTTATTAGCAATGAGAACCATGTACGTGCGTATCCTTAATTATAACCAGTTAAAGCCTGCATGCAGCCGTGTGTCTGTGTGTTTGTTGGGGAGAGAGGTTGAGCACTGTGGTATTATAATTGTAGCATTCAATTAACTTTGAGAAGAGTGGTCAGTCCCCTGTGACAGTCGGAGCTCAGTTTCTATTAGACCAGGAGGTTTAGGCAAAGTTCCAGTGGGGATTAGACACAAGTTGAAGAGGAGTAAAGGAGACTTTGCCTACAATAAGTCAGGGATGTTAAATCCTCAGTGCATTGGGTCCTTATACATAGCTATAAGTGACTACAGGGTTTGGATTTGGCAGAATTTTGTATTGCAATTTAATCAGATATTGATTCAGCCCTGTATTGATGTCTGATGGTATTTTTCTACATTTTGTCAACAAATCTTAATAGTAGTGCCTGCATTGCACTGGATGACATCTACCTGCATTATCATGAACATTTACACCACAGGCTATTTTGAGTACACTTGTTGAGAGACGGACTAACAAACTGTTGGTTTGGTCTTTCCGTAGGATTTCTTGGCAATAACAAAAACATATCACCAGACTTATCCTTTAACTTGTCCAATTACTTTCTCATGACCTCTAATTGGAGGGCAAACAGACTCAAATTAAAGCTAAAAGTCAGAACTTTACCATTAAGAACTTTCTGCATACACTAAATACATACATTAATATTTAAATTCCTCTATATTATATTCATAATATGCATAAAGAGACCATGGACTCTCTGGAGAAGTGGTAAGAGCTGCATAGGATTCATAACAGATGGCATGCCATTACTATTTTGCAAAACTTCAAAAATAAGATGATCCCAAGAGACCTACACAGTCAGAAAGTACCTTCTGGTATGGACAGTGAGAGCTTCATAAGGGCTCGGCAGAGGATACTCAACAGGTGTTCATCCGTCCTTCTAGATATTACCATACAATATGTGATTAATTGGAAGGAAAGATACATTTGATTGACAGATCTTGAGAGAATCCAACTCTCCAGAGAAACATGAATCATAGAACTGTATTTGACAGCCAGATTTATTTTTATTTATTTTCTTTACATGGTGTGAACTAGAACTACACTGTACACTGTACTAAAGTTCTGTAAAAAAAAGAAAAAAAAAAAATACATATATATATATATATATATATATATATATATATATACACACAAATTTTAACCCCAGCCAAGTAGTTTTGTTGCCGAAACCTAACCAAGTAGTTCCATTTCACAATGTTAACCATGAGTTTAAAACTGAGATATTGTGATATATACAACAGTCATATATTTTGTTTTGCGAGTCATTGGCAAACTAGCTATTCTGTCATTTAGCTATGAGGACATGTTGTGACGACACCAAAATTCACCCAAATTCAAGAAGGCTTGGGTACGACTATTTTTGGAAATTATTTGGGGGAAAAAAATTAAAGCAAGTTGTGTTTTGGTTATATATTTGATGTTGATTAAAAAATACATTTAAAAAAATGTATCACAAAAAAACAAACAAAACACAACTTGCACAACAACAACAACAACAAAACGTACACTCAGGAAAAAGGAAAGAGATATGTACATGTGAATATATATATATATATATATATATACACACACACACATATA
>JAOVVB010105785.1:0-12923 GCA_028570985.1 Heterobranchus longifilis | reverse complement strand
TTATTACTTCACAAATCAAATATTCAATTGAAATGGACAGTCTTATTTTAACTCAATATTTCCCACATTAACTGTTTCCATGAATTATTAACTTATTAATACCCCTTATCAATAAACATCACTTTCCTCATAAATAAAGTCACAACACTGATGCCAGTCAGGAGAAGAGCAGAAAAACCATCAGTGCTGTTCTTTGCTCTTCTTTCAGTGAAGAAATATTCTCCACTTCTGATATAACCGACGCTGTTGCGGTATCGCAGCATCTACACGGAGCCGCCATTGTTGTTTTGAATGAACGGTACCGGTACCGTTAAGTTAACTCCTCACAGGACGCAGATGCACCATTGCTGCCACGGGACGATGATTGGTCAGGTCAGATCTTGACCGGACCCAAACGCTTTTACTGGAGCCTGACCAGATGGATTTGAGCGATCGAGAATCCAGCTGCCATGCAAGGTGACTGACTTCCAGCATCAGTCCCATCGACTTGATCTAAAACTGGAGGATATTTAGGTATAACTTGAAGATTTTTTTTTTTTACTGCAAATATGTCATCATACAATTTATGGGCTCAAACTATGTGGTAACACATGTTTGTTTTTATCTGTGCATTATAACAATTATGATTGCTTCTGCCACTGGCCTTGCAGAATGCAATGGGCATTCAGACAGTTTTCATAAAAAAACAGTAAACAACAGTTATAAAACTGAATGGATGGAAACAAAGTCAGTTGATTGTCGCTGTCTCTCAGTGATAACACATGTCACACAATGCCCTCTCTGTGGTGAGTCACCATTACCTAACGCACTTGTGAATGTAAAGACAAAAAGAACAACAAGGAGGGTCACCTAGGCAAGAACAAATTAAAATCAATCTCAGCTAACAACAGATAAATGAACAACTATTATACTGTATTAAAACAGCCACTTTGACCAGTTTATATTGCAGCACAAAGCTTCATGTTGACCAACATTGGACAAAATACTACTGAGCTCTTAATGTATTATAGATTATTTACCCGGCACCAGCAAAGTACTGAAAACATAAAGGACACATAGTATTATTTATCTAACAAGGAAAGGTCAGTCACACAGCATACTACCTGCCCGAGTGCACATCAGCAATCAGGTCATATTTGCACCAAATACACAAACAAAAAACAGTGTTGCTGATATGACTGTGGACTTTATTTGTGTCAAAGGTATCTGAGACCCTCTATTGAGAATCCAGCAAAATCAAGCAGGCAAAGTTTGTTAATTGAAACCATCTTGATGACGGACTTTAGTGAGTAAGCACTCTTGTTTTGCAATTAAAGCTCCCAGAGCTGCAAAGAGCCCCACATGCAAGCAAATAAATCAATATAAAAATCTAAATAAAAGTCCCTCACAAAAAAAGCTCCATAATGAAACTAGTTCAGAATGCTGTGGCCAGAGTTTTAACTAAAACACAGAAAACTGATCACATTACCCCACTGCTTAAGACACTACCTGTATCTTTTATTGATTTTAAAGTTTACTTGATTATAAAGATTTAAATGACCTCCATACATCAGAGACTTTCTTTCATTTTATGTTACAGCTTTTCTTTTAAATGTTCTTTATGTGTCCCATAAGAATACCAGTGAGTGTTTTCTGTTATTATACCACTAAACTGTGGAAAGATCTCTCTGTATATTTTAATGGAAATTAAAGACTTATCTGTTTAATCTGGCTTTTACTTTGAAGTAATGTTATAGCATTAGTTTTTAAGTTTTAATCATTGGTTTTTACATTATTTTTTATCCCTGGTATTTATTTTATTTTATTCTTTTGGCTTTTATTTGTTTATATTTAACATGTTATTGTCTTATTGTTGCATAATTTTATTGCAGTTTATTTTTATTTTGTCCTCGTTGGGGACTTTGGGCTGCATGTTTGTATGAAAGGTGCTTTATAAATAAAGTTTGAGTTACGGAGTCGAGACATTTTCCTCACGCGCCCTTTGTTCAGAGATGTCCCTGTTTCCTAAGTATTTTATCTTGATCTGTCCCTTCCCTTTTTATCATTTATGACATTGAGAAGTCATCCAAAAACAAGGTTTCATTACCTGGCTAATTGCTGCACTAATGAGAAGCTTGTTTATCGAGGAGGAGTAATTAGTTGTGTGGATTAGCATCAATTAGACCCATAGTGTTTTAATCTGCTATTAGGATGCAGCCAGAGAGAATGTTCCCATGCCTACTCCAGGTTGGACACAGTTATTATGAAGGATGTGTTGCACAATTTGCCCCAAGATAGAAGGATGAGTGCTTCTAATCTGAGTGTTAAGTGGACAGAGAGTATATTGTAGTGCTTAGTCCAAATATTAACAGAGAGAAGGTTTTGAATGCATTACGTGAATACAGAATATGATATGGATAGAGTTGATATTTGCTGTCTGGGCTCTGACCTTGTCACTCCCTGCAAACATTCACACAATGGCAATAATAAACATGTGCCTTGAAAAACACATTCAAATGTTCTATATGTGGGCTGAACACCAGCCGCCGTGTGACCGGTGCTCAATAAAGCACCTCCAACAACAACACACACCCTCTATCTGCTACACAGCAGGGCAATGATATGTTGACTTCCTCATATTTCACAGGATCGTGTCTCGCAGCAGACAGTCTCTTCTTATGAATTGTTGCAATAAAATATTATGATAAAATACGACAAAATATAATAAAACAGAAAAAGATAAATAAAAAGCCAAGTGACTTTTGACAGACAGTGTGTTAGCTTTCCTTCCACACCTGAGGGGCCCGAACACATGAAGTGTGATCATCTGTGATTATCTCTCCTGTGTGTGTGACAGAAACCATACTTTCCCCATGAACGCAAAATTACAGTGTGTGAATGCACAAGACATTCTCATCCCATGGGACACGGTTTACGTTCTGAATACAAACAAAACTACTTCTGTAAGCTTAGGCAACAAAACCACTTGGGTCAGTTTAGGAAAAAGACCTTGGTTTGGGTTATAATAAGTACATCTGCTCTAAATACACGTCACATGATGTCAGGAGCTCCGAGTGTCTAATATTGCTGCGGATTGGAGTTTTTGAAAGCCCTGTGTGTCTCACACGCACACGCTAAAGGCTGTGTTGTGCGTCGGTATCAGACGCAGATGGTCGTGACAAAGCAGCGAGTCCACGTGTATCACCCAAACCGTCACATGTATTTAAAATGGAACACGGAAGTAGGGATTTTAATGCAATCCCCGTGTTTTATTATCAACCATACCGAGTCGTTTTGTTGCCTAAACCTACCGAATGAGCCCCGTTTCACGTTAATCACAACGTTAATGATGTGTGTATCACGCGACCGGCACATGTATTTAAAACGTAACATGTATTATATCTACGAACTGCAAACATTTTCATTCATTATACGACACGCTGACAATGCGTTGCATGTTTACATTACTATTAAGCCTATGTACAGAATTATAATATGCTTTATTTATATAGCACTTTTCAAAAACAAGTTTACAAAGTGTTCGACAGACATAAAAAACTGAAGATATACAGCGCAATTACAAAATAGAATAAATACAGTGCAATTAAGAATTAAGAATTAGCATAAGAATCATCAGTTTATGTCAGTGATAATTATTATAACTACCATGTATGCTATTGTTAAAGGAATAAAAAGTGAATTACAAAAAAAAGGAAATAGAATAAGAATAATAGAGAAAGAAAGAATACAAACTAATTAAAAGTTTTATAGGAAAAAAGGAGTTTCAAAAGAGGATATTGAAGTTTCCTGTGATTCCCAATGGAAGGCTGTAGAGACTTTAGATTAGCCTCTAATAGAAACCTGATGAGCCAACAGCATCCACAACCACCAAAACAATGGCAACTACGACATGGGAAATAAATTAATAAATTAATAAATTCAGCCCATATGACATATAATACTCTAAAATTAGGATTAATATTTCACCACAACACCCACGAGAAAAAAACTCAGCCACTACAAGAAATTAAAACGTGAAATAAATAGCAATGTAAATGCAACACAAACACCAACTACACAGAGCCAAGACATCGATTCACAATATGCATAATACTTCAACACTGACAGCAGTTTAGTGAATTAAAGACGTGGTTAGGGGCCCAGAGAAGAAGACATCATTTGTCAGTGCGGTCCCGAACTGCCCACAGCAGAACATGAAAACTTTGCTCCACATTGCTTGAAGAGTCATTTGAGGTCGACAGCTGCTACGTCGAACAGTTACGGAGCACGAGCGAGATCATTTCCTCCACAAAGCCTTCCTGAGGCGACATCATCAGACTGTTGGCAGGCGAGCTCGCTTATGAAATGCAACAAGTATTCAGCAGCAGCAGTGGTTATAGCAGAACTAGCATACCAGCCCAACATGGCAGAGCAAAAGACCTGGCAGGGCCTGAACATCTTAAATAGCTCGCCTTAGGCCTAAAGGGTGTGTTGGACGTCACAGTAGAGTTTGTCATGTGTAAATGTAGCAACACTTGTTCTCCTGGGGTCGGATTACAGAAACTTCCCATCTAATGTTTTCAGTTAAGATAGGAAGAGTCTATAGGATTTTTTTGGCATTACAGAAGCAAATCATAACTAACTTTAGGAATTTGATTTAATATCTCTGGTTAGGAAATCCGAAATACTCAATCCAATATTGGTTATCATCAGTGTTGGGGGGTTAGAGTTTTTTGTTGTAACAATAAGTAACGTAACACGTTACATGTAGTTTTGCAATTCAAGTAATCTGTTATTTAGTTATGTTTTCAAAAAAGCAATCTGTTACTTTTAAACCCTTATTGTATTTCCTTCTTCCTTTTGTTGCCACAAAAAAGGAAAATCCCCGACATTCGCCCTGTTTCTGTTTGTTTCCTTGGAGGCTAACGTTAGCTCAGCTAGCAAGACGGCAGAGAGGACAGCCTTTACGTCGTGAAAGTAACTAACTAAGCATTGACCTAACATTAGTTAACTTGCTGCATGTTGAAACATGATGTACTGTAAGCTACAAAAGCTGTGTTTTATTGTTTTCATAAAAGCAGCTGTGCCTAAAATGCCTCTCTGCACAGATGGTTAGCCGTCAGGTAAGAATAGCTTTCATGCATTTAATAACTCATTGCAGTTGAATTGCAAAAAAAATGACATGTTGTATGAACTGGTCAGTGCATGAGCCCCGGTACCCTCTTGAATCATATATGTTTATTTAACCAAACATAATCGAGGTAAAGGGGATATTGCACCTGTCACGCTGTTATTAGCCTGCAGAGTTACAGTTTATGGGCTGCAGACGAGTCTGTAATGACGGTAGTGTCAGTGCAAAAGTTGTTTTCATTTTTGTAATGCAAAAGTATATACAAGTTACTTTTCTCAGTAAGTAACGCTGTAACGCAATGGACTACTTTTTAATGGCAGTAATCTTGTAATGTAACAAGTTACCCAACACTGGTTATCATCTTTATGTCTGCTACCTAGCAACCAACGCTTCTATTCTCATGCTGAGCTAAACAACTTGAACTTTGTAACTGTTGTATTTCTCATTGAAACATACTGAAACAAACACTGAAACATACAAAAAAATGAGGGGGAAAAAAGACAGGGGCACTTTAACTTCAAGACAGATGAGTTAGAGGTGGTGGTAACATCTGTAGAGGAGTCACAGGAGGTTATTTTGGTGAAATTTACAACAACACTAACTCGGGAGATAAAAGAAAAAGAGTGGGCTAAGATAACAGACACGGTCCTCGCCGTCTATCATTGATGCTGTCAAAAAGAAAAGAAGTGCACTGACAGAAGAGGAAGGCAGTATCTTTGGTTGTGTAAAAGCAATACAAGAGCAGCCATAAGGATTAAACAAGTTAGCTAAAGTGAAAGTTAAGACAACATTTATCCTAAAGTTAGGAGAGTTTATTTGAGATTTTGTGTAATACACATAAGTTAGGATAAGAGCATTGCCTTAGGAAATGTTAATCTGTAATGGCTTCTTTTCCTAAATCAGGTCCTAACCCTGATTACCATGGTTACGAAACACTGAGGATCTGCAAGTTAAGAAGTTTCTGTAATACGGCCGCTGAACCCTTAACTACACCACAGACTTCCCTCCATTCATGTTTACTTTAATATAAAAGGCCAATAAAAAGCCCATAAAAGTGTATCAGTAGTTCTACACTCACTGTTCACTCAAAGTTTAATGACACAGTGAATGTCGGCAACATCATGTGGCCCGCTGTCCGTCCCATAACACATGTAATAGCCGACTTTGCTCTTAGAGAGGCAGTAGCTCTCTGCTCTGTGTAATTAGTGCCCTAACAATCAGAGCACAATGATCTAATTTGATATTAAGCTGTGCATCATGCATGCATGGCTGAAGACAGAGAGAGGCACTGCCTGTACTGTGAGGAGAGAGAGAGACAGGGGTAATGACGAGGAAGTGACACAGTCACATGATTACCATAATTGCATTTATGCATTATGATGAATACCAAGAACAAAAATTAACTGCGTGTTGCCTCATTTATTATGCCAATAGTGAGCCTATACAAGCATCACAATGCTGGTAGTAAATGTTTTCTGGAGCTAATGTTCAACTTTGTGCAATTAAACTTTAGGTTACAAACTCTTATGTGATATTGTTACTGCTAGTCTGTACATGCTGGTTTTGTAATTTGGAAAAGTGCATACAGTCACTAAGATAGCCACATAATAGCATGTGCATGCTGTATATAGTGTCTTTGTGTTCCAAGAGGAAACATTTTTAAGGTGTGTTAGTGTACCATTAGCTCCCCAAATATCAGTTTCAGATCATTTTTAAGAAAGCTAGACAGACCAGTTTTCTCTTAAAGATAGAGATAGAGTATAAAAACATATGATTTTGAAGGTTGTGACTATGGTAGCAGAAATATGTGTTGGATAATAAGGCACAATTTGGTGCTAGTCAGTATACTTGCTTGCTCATCATCATTATCACAATGTGCACAGCTATGTTTGCACTAATATTCTCATATCATTATTATCATAATGTGTACCACTTATTGTTTGCACTATTGTGTAATTTTCAGTATTATCACAATGTGTATAACTTATTTATGCCTTTATTTATGCCTTTATGTTTTTTTTAATGTTTTATACAGTGGCACAGTGTGTACAGCTTATCCTTGCATTTTCTTTTAATGTAGTTTTTACATTTTCCTAAATGTTTCTATGTTGTGTTGTGTTACTACTCTACTGTCTCTGCAAATAAAGTGTTTTGAATTGAATTGACTATCTGGTTAAATAGACTAATAGTCTTTATAAGCATTTGACTGCGTTGTCCTATCTTCTAAAAACTGTTACATTTACATTAAAAAATACCATTTGACAGACCCTGAATTTATCATAGTAAAATGTGGAAAACATTAAAAGTGTTGGTTATATTCTATACTATTAGCACATCACTTGGCAAGACTCAAGACAAGCATGCAAACTGCAGCGCCAAGAGTGTAATAAGTTTGTATTTTAGTACCTTATTAATTAGTGACCTTGCACCATCTCTCACAGGTTGAGTGGAATGCAGGGAGAAGAAAAACTCATTGTTGGGCGAAAGCAGTGCAATTTGCTCAATAACAGAGCTTTTTTATTGGCATCATTGAGCTAACCAGTGAGTGTTCATGAGTCTAAATTCAAACACATGCATACATTTCTGTGTGCTAGTATATTATATACACACTGTGCATTACACATTTTAAATTAATATTCATAAATATCTTGTGCAACTACACATACAGATTACTAAGAACTGCACAAGTCAATTTATCTGAAAACTACAGTAAGTCCATTCACAAACTCTTCACCTGAAACAAATGGAAACTTCCTGCCACAGTTTCCACTACAGTCTGGAAACTCTGCACTCATTGTGCAGTATCTGCTGAGCCACAGAGCACATGCTTTGATTGGATATCATATTTGAATGCCTAACGCCCCCTGCCCTGCTGGAAACAAATGGCTAACACTAGCTTGTTAGCTCTTTACATTTCACCATGAGGTTTCCTGGAATTCTAATCCGATTATAATGGGGGATATGCAACCAGTGTAGGTGTGCAGGCTCGGTGCAGGGTTGGGGAAGTTACTTTGAAAGCTTTGCAAGCTGCCAATTACTTCACACTGGAAGATGTTGAACTACAGCAAAGCTACTCTGGAGAATCTAGTTTGGTTAGAAAAAGTAGTTCAAACTACATTAATTAACAATGTACATGTTATACAAAATACAAAAAAAATCACATGCCAGCAGAAAATGCCACTCAATTGAGTTTATTGCAAAAAGTGCCCACAGATAAAAATTAAAAATTAAAATAAAAAATAAAAAATAAAAAAAAAAAAAAAAAATAAAAAAAAAAAAAAAAAAGAAAAAGAAAAAGAAAAAAGAAAAAAAAGAAAAAGAAAAAGAAAAAGAAAAAGAAAAAGAAAAAGAAATAAATAAAAAGAAAAAAAAACCCCACTATTGATGGGGAAGTGAAGGAATGTCAGCTTTGGTTTTGTATACAATGTCCATCAGTCAGACAGCTGCCTTCCAGAAACTAGAGGACAAGAAACAAGGACTAGGGCCGGTCCTTGACATAGGTCATATAGGTGGTCGCCTCGGGTGCCACCATGTGGACGGAGTGTCGCACCATCAAGAAAGAAAAATGAAGTAAAAAAAATGAAATATTAACTTTTTTTTAAATACAATTACGGCCACCCCCTGATCCGATATTTTTGTCTGTTTTGTGGCGAGGCGTGCTCTCTTTCAGCGCCGCCAATCCACTAAGCAACGGCACGACACTTTGAACTATCAGCAGCAGCAGCAGCAGCAGCCGACCCAGGGTCGTGTCTCAATGGTAACCCAAGATTTCATCTGGTGAGATGGTTAAGGTTAGTATCGGTTATCTGAAAAGTCTTGGGAGAGTTTTCTGGGAGTGGGGGGTGTGGGGCATCCTGAACAGATTTCGCCGAGGGCTCCAAACATGCTATAGGACCAGCCCTGCCAGGTGGGAGCAAGCAGGATTACTCAGTTAGCCAGGTAACTTCTAAAATAGCATGCAACAATTTGATTTGTTGATAAATATTCAGGAGGTTTATCCATGATGACACTGTGCGAGCACTGAGCAACACATTTGCACATGCACAAAGGTAAAAGGTCAAATGTGTGGCTGCCTGATGAATGCATTGCCTGAGCCTTCACAGCCATCTTTCCTTTCATGGCCAAAAATGGTTTGTAGTTTCAGTAGTTAACTACACAAAAAAATCGCAAAAAAAGATATATTGAATCACTATGCAAATATGAATGTAGTTGAATTACCAGCACGCTACTGCAAAATGTAGCCTAGTACTGCTAGTAGTTCAATACTCCCCAACACTGGTTATTTATTTATATTATATCTACAACAATCTGGATATGAGACACACGTTCATGACAGGTATAAACGGGTCCTAATTGCATAATATGCCAACAAGACTTAGCAGACTCTGGACTTAGGACCACAGTGCAATGACGAATAAGATAAGGCTTTATATAAATACTGTACAAGTATATTATCAGGCTAAATGACAAAATGGAGTTTCAGCAGATCAGACTGTACCACTTCCCCGAAAGAGACTCCCCATGGTGATGCCCTAAATTAATTTTTGGTGCCAGCAAAGGTAATGTGCAGAAAATATTCTAGCAACACTCTTCTGTAGAAAGACCTATCTGGCTGTGTCTGGATTCAGTGCGCTTTTACTCCTGGATAGTGAAAAAAAAACTCCCTGGCCTGTTTGTATTTCCTTAAACCAATCACAACCATCCTGAGCGGCGTCACGCCCTGACGGTGCATCTGCAAAATAGTGTCGGGAGGGAACCTGTTTCGGTGGAACACCTACACAAAAATGTTGTAAACATATTCTTTGTTGATCTTTACAATCATTCACTGAAAGAACAGAGCAGGCCTGCCTTATTGCATGATCCAAATCTTCAAAACTTTCAGCGTGTAGATTGATAACTACACTACTGATAACAGCATGTATATTGATAACTACACTACTGATAACAGCGTGTATATTGATAACTACACTACTGATAACAGCGTGTATATTGATAACTACACTACTGATAGCGTGTAGATTGATTGAAGTCAGGCTTCATCCAGCCACTTTTCACGCCCTGCCAGACTACGATGGGAGGCATATCTAACAAAAGCTGGACCTCTACTATCTGCCTTTTTTGCAGTAGGCTGTAGACAATGCATGCTTGATTTTCCATCTTTCAATCTCACTTAAACATGCAATACGGAATTTTCTGCTACTAGGGGTCTCAATCAAAACAATAACAAAAGACGGAGCAATGCTGTCATTGCAGTCAGTTTCTCCTGAAGGATTCCTTCAGTGTTCATCATTGAGGAGATTTTTTACAGAGAGCCGAATTATCCGCAGAGGTCTCCTCCCAAAAAAAAATGGACCAGGTGATAAAAACACTGAATAAAGCAGTTTCATCTTATAAATCAGTGTTTCTCCGATGACCACAGAGCTGCCGCTGATGTTTGCTCAGCTTGTTTCTCTAAAAATCCAGACGTTCGATGACTAAAATCCTTCAAAATATATAGTTAAAAACAGCCAAGATCTAAAAAGTGTATGGTAAAAATGTGGCTGAAAACCACAGACTGTATATAAAGATGGACAGCCTAACAGCTGCCCATAATTGAAGTATAGGTCATAAGTCCCGCCTCCTCCATGTATGGGACATGAGCCAAACTAAAAAAATCAAAGTACATGTTCAATAATATTTTCCTAAAGATGGTTTCTGTCACGCTGATTTTTGTGTTAATTTTTAGGATAATCTTTGTTTTGGTTAGCTATTTGATGCTGTATAAACGTGGTGAAATGTCATGATTGACATCTTCTTATTGACTCGTGATTGGTCGGGCGGGTGCATGGGCCGGACTTCGACGCTGCCCGGTCGCTACTGCACAGACTCTGGTTGCAAAATTACAAGATGGCAGCTCCCGTATCTGGAATATTTTGGCTTCACTTTTGTACAGTGAGAGGAAGTGGAGACGCATCACCCATCTTTATATACAGTGTGCTTAAAACTGGATAAAAAGTCAAGGCTTCTGGCAAACCACAACACTGACGCAAAGGGGATATGACACTACTGACAGGCGACGCCGAGCAAAGGACACGGTGCGTGTCCTTGATTAAAATGACAGATTTCTCTGGGTTTGAAAATTGTTGGAAACATTTGGGATAATGTAAATAAACAACCCAAATATAACATAGGTCTAGTCGTTTTTAGATATTTCAATGCGGAAATGTTACATATTATACTTTTAATGTCTTTTTTCTGTCTGGCTCGTCTTTTCAGTGTCTTGGTCCAGCATGTCAGACCGGCATTATGCTTTTCACTGGCCATTTTTATAAATAGTTAAAGCCAAGAGGTTATGCAAGGCCCTGTCAGGATTTTTTTCTTCTGCTTGAGCTCTTCCCTTTGAGCTGCAATAAGGTCCATAGCTCCCTCTGCAGCTCTCCGACATGCTGCCAATTACTTCCAGGATCCTGGAGGGAAGGAGGGAGTGCTTCAAACTGCTGCTGCTGCCATTGCATGTGCTGCTTTTAACTGCTGAGCTGATGACTCCTGAAATAATCATGATGTTATCCTTACCCCACTGAGCAGTATAGAATAAGTGACTGCTATATGATGGGTAGGCTGTTACAAAAAAGTGATAGAAAAAGAAAAGGCAGTAAAATCTCACCCCTTGGGGCAAAAGTCATTCATCCAGAGAATGAAAAAAGTGCTGTGCTCTCTGTTCACTGTAGAGAAACATGAAATGCCTTCTTACATATTATACATAGATGAGGCACATGGCTTCTGAAGGCCATGTTTACAATGTCCTACATGTGTGCTATTGTATGTGCTATAGGCCTACTGGATTTATTTATTATACAAGTTGTTGACATAGGTTCAGGGTCATACCATACACGATACATACTACTAGGGCTGAACAATTCATCAAAATGTTATCGAAATCGCAATATGGTGAGGTGGCGCAATATTTGTCAAAAAAGGTGTCAAAATACCATTTTAAATTAAATATTGTGGTGCAGAGATGTCCCGGCCTACACATCGTGTTCTACAGACTGAAGAAAAAATATTTGTTCCTCGCAAAGAAAATCACACCATGATCATTTTTATATTTTATATTTTATATTTTATATTTTATATTAGAGGCAAGCATGACAAACATCTTTTTCATCTGTGAAAACAGAAGCAATTTTCTAAAATATTTCTCTCTTTTCACAGTCTCTTGCCTCTCAGGGCTCTGTAAAAATGAGAATAATGATGCAAAAATTATAATTCCTTCTTATATCGTAAATGATATCGCAATTTTCAAAATCGTTCAGCCCTAGACAGATAGTATGAGAAAAATAATGTTAGTTTTTTGAACATTAAAGCATGTAAACAAGTTGTAGTAGAAACCCAAAATACAAATATGAACCTGAAAATGAGCAGAATATAATAATATGGGACCTTTAAATCATCCATCTTTGCTCACTACATCTTAGCCTTTAGCCTTGGCCTATAAAATACAGGCTATGAACTTATTTTTAAAATACAAAGATGTGGAAGCATCGGTTATCTTATCGATATCGGCTATGAGAAGCAGGTAATTATCGGGTGTCTGTATCGGCTGAAAGCAATCCATATTGTGCATCCCTGATTTTCTCTATAGTCTGTGTAGCATCAGACAGGAAGCAGATATATAAACACTTTGGCCCAGCAACAATCCAGAGTTGCATCATTGCACTTCTGCAGCTGCTGACCCCCCCCCCCTCCCCATGAGGCTTCTGTTTCTAAAGTCTTCTAAACTGAGCAGCATCCCCCCAAACTTGTCAGAGCTAATGAAGTCAGTATGCAAGGTTGT
>JAOVVB010105776.1:0-12923 GCA_028570985.1 Heterobranchus longifilis | reverse complement strand
GGTTTAGGGTGGGGGGGGTGGGGTGGAGACTTACGCTCTGCGTTTGGACGGACTCTGCTGGGGGGGGAACCAGGGCTGGGCGGGGGGGAAGCCTCTGTCCTCCGGCTGGACCACCGCCTGAGGGAGAGGAGGCTTCAGGCCGCCGTTACTGGCCGACACAGAGACCACTGCACATACATCATACATGCAGTATTGTTATTATTATTATTATTATTATGCAGAATACATAAATATAAATAACTCCCTAATAAAGGGTAGAAAGCCAAAGTTTGGTCTGAAGCTCCGGTCGCACCTGCAGGTCCAGGACTGACGAGGCTGATGGGCTTCTGGACCAGACCCTGGACTGCAGTCTGGACCTGGTTCTGGATCAGGCTCCTGGGAGCTGGACGAGGTGCTGCGTCCTTAAAAACAACACAAAATCAACACAGAGAGACGCAACAATTTAGAGATAAATTAAGTCAATTAATTATGGAAAGACCTTTAAATCTCATCTCACCAAAATACTGTAAACAAATCTGTACTTCAGTACTTAAGTACATGTACTTAGTTACATTCCACCACTGCAGTTTTGTATGAAAGTATTGAGAAGAAAACAAAGTGATCAGCTGTTTGATGATAATATGAGTGACAGGTGGAGGCAGGTCTATACCTGGTCCTGGTTCTCAGAGATCCTCTGCTGGCTCTCGTCTGTCGCCCCTCCGTCCTCTGCCGGAGAAGACACACTTTACTGTAATAAACACTGAGGACAGATCAGATCTGTCTTCACTGAATATAATATGAAATATCCACAAAATATCACTAAAGCTGGAGATATTCTGGCTGTTTAACCACTACGTCCTGCAGGTATTGTGTTAATTATTCAGTTTATCAGCTGTTCTGTTATTGTTATTGTTATTATTATGCATTGAATATAATATGAAATATCCATAAAATATGGAATTAAAGCCGAAGATATTCTTGCTGACGCAGGATACGTGAGGCAGCGTCATGCGTACGTGTAGTTAAAAACTAGAATATCTGCAGCTTTAGTCAGGAGCCATCAGTTTACTGATGATAGAAAAGGGGCCCCTGAAGGAAAGTGTTGGGAGCCACTGGTGTAGATGAAATAGTAAATACATAGAAACAGAAACAGTTGAAACAGATCACATGGTGGGAAAATAAAAGCAGAAAAATAGATTGAGAGGTGGAGTCACAGACTGTATAAAAATACAGTTAAAATTAAATCAAATGTTATAGAGTCCCTGCAGCCAGCAGCTCTGTGGTGATCACAGATGTTTAAAAATAAAAACTAAAATCTGTATATACAGTCTACAGTGGTGATGAGCAGCTGAATTTAGATACCAGCAGGCTCCGCCCACTGCAGGACAGACCACTAATCACAGGGTGTTACACACACGCGCACGCACGCACGCACACACACACGCGCGCGCGCACGCACGCACACACACACACACCTCTCATATCTGGGTCTTTATTGGGCTCCAGCAGTTTGTTTCCGTCCAGACCGCCGTAACGTTTCCTCCATTTACGTCTGAGAGACGGAGTCCTCTGGAAACTGCAGACACAACGACAGCAAGTTTAAATATTTATACATAATTTATCAACTTTAAATAACAATTATCGGTCAGTTTGTCAATACCAGAGTGATCAAACTGCTAAATATATTTGATAATTATCAGTAAACACAAAGTACAGCTCAGGCTGGTGGAAATTATGCTGCAAATATCTGACTATAAAATAAAAATGTTGAGCTGATGAAGGCACGAGATGAAAAGTCAGAGGATATGATAATAATAATAATAATAATAATAATGAATTATTGTCACTCATGCTGCTGCTCACAGTATATGTATATATATGTATATGTATATTTTCATACTGTATATGAAAAACAAACATAAAAACTTGGGTGACCAGGTTTCCCCAATTTAAAAACCTTCCACTACTTCTGTATTTATGACTGTAGTATGATATAGTACTAGTACTATAGTACTGGTGGTACTGCAGCTACAACTTGTACTACATCTGCTGTTACTGGTGGTATGTGTGTTTACTTTACAGTTTTGAAGTAATGATTATTTGCATTCTAAATTAATCTGCAGATTTATTTCTCAATTAATGTTGACCATTATCATGAATCATCAACATGTTGAAAAAAACATATATACATATATACTTGGGCTGAACAATTAATCTGAATTTTATGGCCTGCTGCAATTTTCAAGTTAACGGCAAGACTTTGTTTTTTTACCAAAATGAAGTTAAGGTGTTTTTCCTTTGTAACAAGGAAAAACACCTTAACTTCATTTAAGTCAAAAACGACTTTTTGTGATTTTTGGACCAATAAAGAGCTGCTCTGTCATGTGGACAAATATCCAGTCTCCTGTGTTGTTTATATAATATAATATAATATATAATAGTATAACTATAACTATGAAACATTGTGGTGAAAGCAGGAAGATAAAATCCTTTAACTTAAAGTTCTCTGACTTTATTTACAGGAAGTTACTGTTTTCCTGAGCTTCAATTAAAATGTTTTATCTCTTTATTCTGTCACAAACATCATAATTAATATTATACTGACTGAATAAAGAGGTTTTGTTTTTATTCAATACAAATATTAATTTACCCAATTTGATCCAAATGATCTGAGCTGGTTTTTACCATCAAAAGTGTTTTTAAAAACCTATTCATATTAAGTGTACATAATATACTTATAATTATACTTTTGCCTCTGCATGACTCATTATTTTACAGACAATTCAAAGGAGCAGCTTAACGTCCAAATAAGGGTCAAAGGTCAAGTTTGAGTTCATGTTTTTTGTAGATAAATAACTTCATTAAAAAACAAAGAATAGACACATTTGCAGTATTATGTGTACAATTAATTTATGGACACTAAAACACTCTGTGAGTTCAGGACTTTTGTAGTTCAGAGCAACAAACTACAAAAGCAAAACACTGTAACTTCATTTTGGTCAAAAATGACAAAAGGACATTTTTGACCAAAATGAAGTTACGGTCTTTTGTCTTTGTAGGGCAGCAGCTGTCCTCTGTTCTCGTCTCTGCCACGTCTCAGCCTGTCCCTCACCAGCACTGCAGGAATGTAAAAGCTGGAGTGTTTCCAGCTTTATGGCAGCTTCATACATGGAGAGAGTCTGAGCGTCGTTCAGCAGCAGACTGCCGGGCAGACGCAGGAAAGACAGAATAAATGTTTCTCACCACAGGTAGGAGCCGTCCTCTGCCTCCTGGTTCTGGCTGTTGTCCATCGGAGCCGTCAGGTGTGTGTGTCCACTAATTCTCTGTTTTCATGGAAGACAAGTGGAGCAGTGTGTGTGTGTGTCTGCGGGCTACAAACTTTCTTTAATGAATGGGACGGTTTGGAGAGGAGGGGAAACCAGTCAGCGCCTGCAGACACTCCCAGCTGCCACACACAGCTAAAAAAAAAAAAAAGGAAAAGTTACATGTAGAAAAAAACATGAAACCACAACAAAAGCTATAAAACAGGCTGAACAACCCAAACAGAGAGACAACATTTCAGGTTTTATGAATGCACTGGCATGAAATAACAAAGTTTAGACAACAATAAAGGCTCTAATAACCACAGACAGATTATGAGACAATGGGCCCCTGGGCACAGACATGTGAAGGGCCCCCACACTACACAGGAATAAGACACCCAAACTCAAAGACTACATTTTGGGTCTCTATTGGTCATTTTGCATCTATTTTAGACATTTTACATTCCTGTGGTCATGTCTCTGTAGTCGCTTGCAGTCGTTATGTGTATGTTTTTTGTCATTTAGCGTCTCTTTGTGGTTGTTTTACATCTCTGTAGTCATTTTACATCTCTTAGTAGTAATTTTTGGTCGCTTGCAGTCGTTTTGAATTTGAATTTATTTTATTTGATAGGGATGATGCGATTTAACTTAGTTCAAATACAGAGTTTTAAAAAATTAGTTTATAGCTATTGATCATTTCAACTCTTGTCCCTAGAAAACAGGAAATCTAAAACATACAGCCAGTATCATAAAACCACAATAAACTACAAATATGGAAATATAGTCAAATACATATATCACAATACACATATCTCAATACATGAATACATATAACACACCCTGCAAATTACAATATATATATATATATGATTGGGACTTTTACTAAGAAAAAGACCGGAAGTTATATTTTGAAAAGCGGAAATCACAATGTTTACATTGTTAGCATCTCTGCTCCCTGCCTAAGCTAACAGCTAGCAAGCTAACAGGTAGCAGGTGGATGTTTTCCCGGTCAGGTTTAACTATAACGTGTAGTTTTATACGGTTAAAATACGGTTATAAACCTTTTCAGTCCTTCACAGATGTAACGTTCAATCGTTTACCGTTACCTGACGTCTTTCTGGTGCTCAGCCGCCCGTTAACAGCCGTCCTCTCCCGGTGCAGACTGCCTCCTCTGCCCGGTGCTCACAGCCCGTTAACGGCCGTCCTCTCCCGGTGCAGACTGCCTCCTCTGCCCGGTGCTCTCCGGTTAACAAGTTTCTCCAGAAACACACAAATGCCCAAAAAAGAGAAAGCGGTGAGTTATTAGAGCTAAATGTTACATAAATAATAACTAAGTAACGTTACATTTACACAAGTATTGAGGTTTTTGTACTTTGCTATTTCCATTTTCTGCTACTTAATACTTCTACTAAGTTACTTTTCAGAGGGAAATACTCAGTGGTGGAACAAGTACTCAGATCTTTTATTTAAGTAAAAGTAGTAATACCACAGTGTAGAAATACTCTGTTACAAGTAAAAGTATTAGCATCAACATAAAGTACCAAAAGTAAAAGTCCTCATTATGCAGACTGGCTCAGTTCAGAATAATATCATATTAATGGATTATAACTATTGATGCATTAATGTGTTCATCACTAATGATGGAGCTCGTTTTTATTATAGACCTGAATTTATTCATTAATTTGTAAGTAATATCTAATATGTGGTGCACCTACTTCTGTAAATGTAAAATTTGTGTAATTTGCATCTGAAATATCGTGAAGTATGAGCATAAAGTCTCATAACATGGTTAGAGATTCAGACCTGGACTCCAGAATACCTCCCAAAATATCTCCTTTGTATCATTTTTTAAATTGATTTATATTTGTGCTTTGCCACAAATCCAGCCCACAGACTGAAATATACAAACTCTTCTTTGTTGCACCAACACAATGTTTTTTAAATTAAATTATATATAATAACTTACCTGCACCCTGACAGCAGGGGAAAGCACAGCCGGCTGCAGGCGGAGCAGCAGAAGTTTCGTGTCCGGTGGCTCGAGACAGAAGTGGATCCGTCACCATCACGGTGCGCGCCAAGCCCGGCTCCAAACACAGCGGCATCACAGGTGACCTTCACACCGTTTCCATGACAACACTGTCGTAGTGACCGCCTGACAGACAACTTTTTCTTCTTCCACTCCTGCAGAAGTTTCTCCAGAGGCGGTGGGAGTTTCCATCGCAGCGCCTCCATCAGACGGAGAGGCCAACACCGAGCTGATTCGTCTCCTGGCTGAAGTTCTGCAGCTGAAGAAAAGTCACGTCTCTCTTGACAAGGTTCCTGAAACTTATTATTCACACTCACATGCACGTAAAGATGGTGTCAAGGTGTAAAAGTGTTCAGACTGAAGGTGAGGGGATTTTAAAGGAAGCATGAGGTAAAGATCTGTTTCAAATGTTTCAGATGGACAAAGAAAAATCACACTTATTCTTGTGGTAACTAAAAAATAAAAAGTACCAATACTTAACCTAACCCCCGAACTATGGCTGTGCTCAAAATACCGATACAGCAATATATGGTCTGTCCTCCTTGCTGATCGTGTAGAGCAGCAAATGCTGTGACGGCAGTTTTGAAAAAGAAACATCACGTGTGATGCAGTGCACAGCCACATGTTACACATGTTACACGTTACACACAGAGTGTTATCTGCATTTATTAACAATTCTAGAATTAGAATATTTGATGTAACCTTTAAGATCTCTGTGGGGCTGGATGTTAAGTGTTTTAAGTTATGTGTTTGCTGTTATGTGAAATAATAAAGAAAAGCTGTTGTAGTAAATTCAGCGTAGGACATGATCAGTATTCAAAACAATCATGTACAGCGATACGTATCGTACTGTGAGGATCCAGCTCTGCTCACCTGACTTTATAGTTAAAATACTTTGTAATAAAACATATTTACGACGTATATAATTATCTGACTTTATTATTAAAATACTTTGTAATAAAACATATTTTGGACAACATACAGTCGGTTCAAAGATCCTGAATGATGAAGATCCGTGTTTTCAAACATTCATATCTTCATCTTCTCCATCATTATGAAAAACTGATTTTTCCTGAACACACCATGTGTGGCCCTCGGTACCGGGGCTCCTTAAGTACCGGATTAGTACTCGGTACCGGGGCCGCTGCTTAAGTACCGGATCAGTACTCTGTATCGGCCGACACCCAAAAACCAGGGATCGGTATCAGAACTGAAGAAGTCGGAGCGGTGTGTTGCTAGTAATAATAATAATAATAATAATAATATTTCTGCTGCCTTGTTTCTCCTACCTGTTGTAGGGATCCAGGTCCAGAGACAAACTCATCAGAGTGGACTCCTGTCTCAGTCCAGAGGAGGTGCTGAGGAGGCTCACACAGGCTGCAGGCTGACGTGGGGGGGGGGGCTGAGGAGGAGGAGGAGGAGATGCTGAGGAGGAGGAGGAGGAGGAGGTGGAGGCTGAAACCTGCTGCAGAACCAGATCCTGTCATATTCAATCCAAGTTTCAGTTTGTGTGAAAACAAAATCCTGTGAATAAAATAATAATAATAATAATAATAATAATACAGGACCTGTGTACTGTGCTGGACCAGTGTTGACTCATGTAACATATTATGATAATTAATAATTAAATTATATTTGCTTGGCATTTTGAATGAACATTTTAAATAAACAGATTATGAATCTTCTGTATGATTAAATCTTAACATTAATATTTTATTAAAGGTAAACACAAATCAGGATTCAGAAAGAAAATAATCTGTTAAATTTTGATGATCTCACACGATGTTTTTGTCAAACTAATACAAGAAGTTTCAGAGGGAAATATGAAATGAAAATGAAACACTGCTGTATGGAAACAGTAGATGGCGCTGTGTTACTTCTCTTATAGTTTCTGAGATCTGCACAAGATGGAAAACATACCTTTTATTATTTACTTTATTTCCAGCAGATATGTCGGAGTTTCAGCTGCACTGCTGGAATGTAACTAAGTACTTTTACTTAAGTACACATATGAGGTACTTGTACTTTACTTGAGTATCTTTTTTTCTCGTGTCACTTTGTATTTCTTCTCCTCGACGTTGGAGTTATTTTACAAATTAAGATTTTTGCACACAAAACATGAAAATGTATTACAGCTGAAACTATTACTGGATGTTTGATGTAAAATAATTTAATGATTCCAGCTTCTTAAATTTGCTGCTTTTCCTTTTAATAATTTTAATGTACTCATGCATTAATGTAAAATCAGGATTCTACTGTTTGTTTGAGATGGAGATCATTTTTAACTATTAATTAATAATTATCTTCATTATGGATTAATCTGCTGATAATTTTTCTCCATGAATCGATTGTTTGGTTTGTTAAAATAGAGAGAAATGGCATCAAAATTACCCAAAGTCTCTGAAATTAGATTATTAAAAAGTACATTCAGTCATTAATGCAGTTAAATATTCGATTTTATGTCTCAGATTTAATTGTGGATGTTGCATAACATTTTTTCAGTGAGCTGATTGACGCAAAACAAATAATAACTAATAATCTATTTATGTTTTTCTGCAACAAAACTTTTTATTATAATGTAATTCAGATAAAAATCTAATTTGACAAAACTTTCAATCATTTATTTGTGGATTTATTTAGTTATTGGACACGAAAACGAGCCTATTATTTATCTTTTATTTATGTTTTTACTGTAAAACACTTTGTTTTGAAAGAAAAATATATTATTAAAGTTACTACTATTATTGTTATTATTACATATTTGAAACATTGAACATTTGTTTATTTTTCTAAAAAGTTGGACTTTTGGGGGAAATGTGTCTCATAAACTGTGTGAGTTTCTTACAAAAGAGAAGAGATATTTCATCTGCTGATGTGACTGCAGGTCTCCGGGGCCCCTTGTGATCCAGCAGTGTTTCAGAAAGTCTCTGAGGGGAAACGCTCATTAGTCGTCAGAATCAGAGGACTGCATGAAGTTCTGGAGCGATAATGAGCCGGTTTCTTGGAGTTAAAACTGAAAAGCTTCAAAGAGACGGAGAGCTCCGTCGGATCAAAGCCGGACAGATAATGATTCATAGCAAACATCAGACTGCTGAGTTTTATTTTACACTTTCTGCCTGTCAGGGGCTTTATTTCCTCTGTCACTGAGAACTTTATATAACGTCTATATATATTTATATTTATAAGTACCTTAAAGTGTGGAGGGAGTTTGTTTTCAAGTCTGACCAAACCACACGTGTCTCTGCGGTGATCCTGGATCAGCAGCTTCAGTTTCAGCTTCAGCTGCTGCAGGATTCAGCGTTAAGTCGACACTTTCCCTCCGACGTTTCAAAGATTCAGAAACTGAAATCCTCTCTGGTCAGTTTCTGGAGATTTCAGACGGCAGCTACAGTTCTGTAGTTCATTCTGTAAAATAAAAACAAGTGATTAAAATAAGCAAACATGTTAACCCCCTGCATGTATTAAAGATTAAAGATCACGGGCCCCTGTGCACAGCATGTAAAGCCCCCCCCCCCCTGTGTTTGTGTTGCGTCTTTGTGTTTGTTTTGAGTCTCTCTGTAGTTATGTTGCATCTCTTGTGGTCATTTTGTGTCTCTGTATTCATGTTGTGCCTTTTTGTGATCATTTTGAGTCTCTTTATGTTTGTTTTGCGTCTTTTTGTGGTTTTGTCTGACTTTCTAACAATAAATGTTAGCATCACATCACAGAGGTCCAGAGGCGAGTATACATGATGGAGATATGAGGGTTTCATCGTCTGTCTTTATATCAGAAACCTCCGGCTGTTGTCAGTCAGGGACTCCAATTAAAAGATACTAGGAGGTAATTATTCGTCCACACAGATGTGATCAGAGGACATTTCTTGCTGTGGATGGAGGACATTATTTGGTTTTATCGGTGTTTGATTGCTCTTTCCTTAAGATGATTACAGAGAAACTTTATTCTCAGTTATTTCAGAGATCACGGAGCTGAAAATGTTTCTGTCCAGCTCTCAGCTCTCATTTGTCACTCCGCATTTTCCAGACATTTTCTCTTCTATCAGGACAAATGAGTCATTCTCCCGACGTTAGAAAAGCAGAAGCATCGCTTCATAGACGGAGACGTTACTACAGAGAGAAACAGGTGGAGGGATACCTGCAGTATGAGTCACATCCCTGCTACTTCTGATTATCATCATTATGTTTTCTGTTTGTCTGTCAGCAGGATTATAGAAAAACTACCGACCCGTCATGAAAGGTGAAGCACGGGTCAAAGAAGAACTCATTCAACTCTGGAGCAGATCTGCATCACAGGATGCATCTACAAATCATTTTTCACTTTTGTTAACAATGCGAGATAAGGAAGGGGGGGGGGGTTAAACATATATCCTTAAATGTATCCTCAAACAAGGCTGCTTATTTAAGCAACGTTGAAAAGAAAGTGAAGTTGACTAACAGAAGAAGAGTCAGAGGAAGACTGGCCCCGAGCCCAGCAGAGGATCAACACCCACAGAAGAAGAAGAAATGATGAAAAGATGCAGAGCTGCGTCCTGCTGCAGATTCTGCTCTCTGTGCTGTGAATACCAACAGCTTTCATCCTCACTTTCTCCACAACGTCAGCAGGATTTTTGGGTGGCAGGGACGCAGAGGACGGGGACACTTATTCCTATAAAGACACAATCACAGAGCAAATCACGCCCCGGAGCCGGGGTTTAAATCTCTGAGCTCACTTGTGTCTGCAGGTTTATTTATAGTGGCGCTGACATAACACACTACTTTACTGCTGCTGAGACCATTTTCCTTGTTTGCTGTTTATTTAAATGTATTTTCTGAGCGTGCTCTGCAGCTCCGGCTCTTATTCTCACACTAATGCTTCGCTGACAACAGGAGGATTTGGACGCTGCAGCTCGGAGTCTGCAGGCCGGATGTTTACCGCCAACAATCCGCTCAGTAAACAAGCTGAGATCATCACAAAGTTAAAAAACAAAAACTCATCAGATATTAAAAAAATCAATCATCATCAAATCTGTCTTTAAAAAGCTCTGGAAAAGAAGGAACGACAAAAAAGTGGGACTTTTTTTTGGTGAATGATAATATTGTTATAATACACAGAAACAAAACTACATTAGTGAGGCTGTCAGCTAAATGCTAACACGCTCAGAATGACACTGCTAACAGCCGAGGCTGATGGGAGTGTCTTTAGTTCTGCAGGTTTTTGGTCATAAAACAAAGTACTGGTCTCATTAAAATGTTGACCTGATGAAAAGTCAGAGGATCAATAAAGTTATTAGGATTCATCCCGAGGGGAGCATGAACCATGAACCAAATCTACAAAAACACTCGAGGATGCCCGGAGCACAGGCCACACAGGCGGGGGCCACCATGTGGAGAAAAAAAAATCATTACATTTGATTAAAATCTGATGTGAAATAAGTTTTACTAAAATGACAGAATTATTGGTTTTGGCTGATTGACTGAAATGTTCAATAATCTGACGACTAAAAGACGTTTGACACAAGACCACAAAGAAGTTTTTTTCTTAAAATACTAAGACTTTTTCCTCATAAAATCACAACTTTTTCCAAAATATAACTTTTTTTTAACCTCAAAACATTACAACTTTATTATTAAATTGTGAGGTTTTTTTCTCTACAACATCATAACTTTTTTTTTTTTTTTGTTTTTACAGAAACAAATATTTGTACTGTCCATGCTTTGCAGCAGAAACATGCATCTTTTATTTATATTTAGCCTCGTGGGCCCCCTGTTATCACCCCAGGGCCCCCCAGGGGTCACGGCCCCCAGTTTGAGAACCGCTGAGTTAACATCTGCTGTGAAAGGTGAAGTTATGATGCAGAAACCCTCCGTGTTTGTTAGTCATGAGAGGGACGCAGGTTTTAAGACGCAGCTGCTCTCCGAGTGTCACAAGAGTTTAAGATGCGTTTATATGAATCTGGGGGACTTTAATATATTAAAATATCTCCACACACTGATATGAAATATAAATACAAACACTGCAGGGAGGAAATATATTACACTTCTCTAAAGTTTAATATGAAAAGGAAATTGCTTTTCACAGATTCATTCTGACAGTTTGTCCCTGAGAGATGTTGTTGTTGTTGTTGTTGTTGTTTGCATAGTATTTCCATGTTTTCTGCTGACATTTGAACTTGCCTTATGTAAACATGAGCCTGCTGACATGTGAGTATTATATCATAGTTCATAGTATTCACAAAAGTACTCATAGTACCTCACTGTGAAAATACAGAAGTCATGTCAATGACTTCATTTTAAATTGTTATTTATAGTCTTGTCTATTTTTATATTATTCTTCATCTATTTTTCTGTCAGCTGTTTATTTTGTGCGTTGTTTTATGCTTATGTGTTATGCTTTTTTAATGTATTTAACTCTGCTCTATGATACATTTTGAAGTATTCCTTAAACTGTGCTTTTTATACTGTATATTTTACATATATTATATATATTTAACATTGTGCATAACTGAAGTGCACTGATACCATCATGCACGGCGAGTTTGCACCTTAAATACATTTGAATTTGAATTTAAATGTGCAATTTTATGTCTCAAATTAAACTGCAGATGTCATGTGACATTGGAGATGTTTTTGGTGAGCTGATAAATCATAAAGCTGTCTAATAATCCATTCATGTTCTCGTGTTTTTCAGCAACAAAATGTGTCTTATATAACATATAAACAAGTTAAAGAACTAAAAGAAGGGGAGTTATTACATAAAATATAAAAATACATAAGAAAATAATAATTAATTAAGGGGTCGATAATTGTATGTTTCAAATATTGTATAGGTCTTTTTTTATCTTGATAGAATTATAATAGAGTTTGATATCAATCAGAAATAATTTAAAGTTTGGCTTTTTATTGGTCCATTTAATTTTATGGATGTGGTATAAATTATAAATAATTGAATTCAAACATTTTTGTCCATTGAATCATTTTCAAAATAAATAAAAAATATCACTACTATAAAGCATGACCTGTTTTATAGATAGAAACTTTTGCACATTAATCCAAAATATTTTTGCGAACATACAATGAAAAAAATACGTCATACCCATGACGTAGAGCGGAGGCTGGAGGGGGCGGGGCCGTTCACCCAAACATCTCGCGCGCTGGCGGGGCAGCGCGTGACAAACACCTGGAGCAGAGAGTGGACGCAGGTAAAGATAAAGTTGAGGAGAAAAGCGACGGTTTCTCGAAACTTCTCCGTTTTTTGGCGACATGTGGGCGCGATCGGTGGTGTGCGCGGCGCTGCTGTGCGCGCTCTGTCCGGCCGCGAGGACGGAAGCCGAGAGGGACGAGAGAGAGCTGCAGGACTCCCGCTACAACCCCAACAGACTGGTCAGTTACTCACAGTACTACCAAATACTGCCGAAATACTGCAGACTCAAAACTTCCTGTATTTCTCGTGTCTTACTTTTTATTAGCTATTTATTTAATTTTTCAGTTTTAAATCTATGAGCTCCATTTATGTTTTTTTGGCCATAAAGAATGTTGTAGAAAATAACAATAGTATTTAATTCATAATAAATAAATATATTACAGCCGCAACAATTACTCAATTAATCACTTAGTCTGCAACTATTTTTGATAATCGATTAA